>JAANSN010000016.1:0-150126 GCA_036850665.1 Dicranocentrus wangi | reverse complement strand
CCCGAATTCGTCTTTTCAACACATCATCCCATTTAGCCTCCCCACCACCCGAATTAGATTTCCCATAACAATTAAAACTGTATGAAATGAAAAATGAAATGATTGTGTGCCTGTACCTGCCGAAGGTTAAGTTAAGGAGGTACCCTATATGCACAACAAAAGCAAAGCTATCCTCTCGGGTTACATGCTCGGTTGGGTAGTAGGTTAGGTTAGCTGATGTTTGAAACTCATTTCATATTAGTGAGATTGAGATTCGGTTGAATGAAAGGTTAGGTTGTTGGTTTTTTGGCTGAGTAAAACGTTAGGTTAAGTGATGCATGATTGTTAAAACTTATAACATACAACATAACATATCGAAGACCCATTAGGGTATAGGTATAGGACATTTACTAAATTGGGTGGTGGAGAGACGAATTCGGGTGGTGGGGAGGTTAAACTGGGTGCTAATGGGAGGGAGTCTAAATGGGATGGTGTGATGGGAAGTCTAATTCGAGTGGTGGAGAGAGTAAATGGGATGATGCGATGGGGAGACGAATTCGGGTGGTGGAGAGTCTAAAAGGGATGATGTGATGGGGAGTTTAAGTGGGATGGTGTGCTGAAGAGGCGATATTGGGTGGCAGCGAGATCCCACCGTTGAGAAGACTAGGTATAATACTATGTTCATTTTGTCGGCATGCATGCGACTATGCACGCGAGAATGAGTATTGAGTTTGAGCACACACACACCCACAACGGCCACAACAACAACTGCAACTGTGAAAAGAGCACACATTTAGCTACAAGCAGAGATTATACACAGAAGAGTAACGTTATGTACTTACGACCTTATGCAACTACCTAAGTACAACAAACTGTTTTCATGAAACAACAAACTAATAATAAAAAAGTATACCTATGCATTTACAAGGCGAACACGTAAACCTCGCTCCTCTTTTGTGTGATTGCTATAAGCAGTAGCTAGGATTCGGGATTCGGGATTGTGCATATCAGTCAGTATTCAGTATTAGTATCACACGCAGAAAACTACTAACGTACGTGCACGCTATAATGCTAATTTAACTTAACAATGAAATCATACATTAAATGTCTAACGAATTTGCTCTAAGCATAGGCATACCTGAGGATAGCCTGCTATTTTTTGTAGCAGTTAGCATTCCCCTTCCACCCACGCATATAAATAGTACGTCAAACTTAACTATGAGCTCATGCTCATCATAGCTGCGGATGTGTGCTGCAGAGTATATGCAGCCTGTTTATTGCACTCGCATTCACAATCAGCAAGGAAATGTGGATCTACTAATACCAATAGCGCTTATGGATTGCACAAGATTAGCAAGGCAAAGGAGGATTTACAAGCAGGATGATAGTTGAATGATAAATGATAACACATCATAATATCATAATTCATTCACAGGATTAACTTTTTATTTGCAAACCCCTCGACTGCGACAAGAGTATTTATGATGAGATGAGATGATGTCATAATTTGATAAACATAAAAAGTATAATGTGATTGCGGCTTCAGTGAAGCTGAGGATATTGATGACTAAATACTGCACTGGTGGCATCAAGGTTGGTTGTGTAAATGTTAATAACTCCTTCCTTCCTTCGCACCGTTAGTACTTATTAAGCGAGCGAACGTATATACCTATGTATAATCATCATCTTGGCAGACATCATTGAAGTTTAAAATTATTTGGTCATTGAGGGTCATCGTATTTATACATTTGTAACAGAAACGGAAAACGGGTAGTATTTGTGGGCAAAACTGCACCTGAACAATGCGCGAATGCATGGAGAATAAAAACAAATGACACTGTAATAACTTTTTTTTTGGAATTTCGTCATGCTAAAGCATCTTTCCCTGGGAATACGCTCATTTTTCAATCCGATATACCTACATAGCTCTGTATTGGTCTAATTTCGCTAATGAAATGTAGAAATATTCGAGGAAAATATTTTTGTTCTTTTTGCCACTAATAATACATCTAGTTTTACATATTAGGGTTCAATCCGATTTCAATGAAAAACCAAATGGATTTTAATACACAATGAATGTCCAAGGCCCTCATTATCCTTCCCAATTTCTGTAATTCACCAATAACTTGATTTCCC
The DNA here is from genome assembly GCA_036850665.1 of Dicranocentrus wangi. Taxonomy (NCBI): domain Eukaryota; kingdom Metazoa; phylum Arthropoda; class Collembola; order Entomobryomorpha; family Entomobryidae; genus Dicranocentrus; species Dicranocentrus wangi. The sequence continues at coordinate 148,011 of JAANSN010000016.1, read as the reverse complement.
TACTCATTATCCTTAATCCCTATTCTCATACATTTTCCGTCGTTGTAGGTTTCCTACATGTTCCAGAAGGTTATCCTACTTACTTACTTTCTGCGTCGCGTTCTTCAAATCCGCTAAACTACAAACAAGGATTGTAGGTAGGTAGGTACACAAAATAGCTGCCTGCGCTGTAGACATTAAGTGTAGTCAATGCAAAATAGGCAATGTTTTCTTCGTATTGGTCCAGCAGTTCCATAACTGGCGACATCGGCATGCATGCAATGCAGGTCAGTCAGCGTCAGACAGAGACCATAATATACCATATACCTAATATAATATTATGCAAAATGACACGTTTGACATTTCTACATATCAAGTGTGTTATTTCCCGAACAAAATAACTATGATTGCTGATTGCTCACATCCTCAGGCAATTGCTAATTGTAATCCAGAGGAAGCTAGCTATATAGCTCCGGATAATGTTTGTAACTCATGCAATCCCTATCCCTGTAAGCACACGCTAAGAAAAACAACCTTCAGCATTCCGTGCATTTTCCTACAAAATCAAAATCAATTCAGATTTGAGTTGGGAAATTTGTCGAGTAGTTCCAATGGTGGAAAAGCTGTATTAGTAAACGATTTTAGTCCACCTCGATTTCATCCTTGGAGTTGTAGAGTTTTCCATGAAGTAGATTGGATAGACCTTGTAGCTCTTTTTGAACGGAACCTGTCCTGTCGGAGGTAGGCACACATCCACATGCTGCATATATTATTCTTCCCAATCTCCAATTCTACTTTCGTGAATGAGGTGACACTAAAATATTCGCGTTCGCTGTTCGGTTGGTGATTGTGATTAGTGGTTTGAGCTTACCCAAAATATGGCGCCGGGACCGGGGATAATCCACTTCACAATGTACGTTTACAACGTCGCCTTTTCCTACATGTACCCCTTCTATATGAAGTGGAACAGTAAAACTAACAAGGTTTCCGTCGAGTCAAACGTCTTCAAGTTGGCCATCTACTTTACCATGTCTTTCATTGTTTTTGGATTTGGAATTTGGACGTGTTTGTTTGTGATCTGGAGACTGTATTTAACATCCACGTGGGAAAAGTCGGTCCTCTAATTTTGCGTCAACATATGGTTAACCGGGGCAGCAGTGTCACTCGCGTTTCTCGAGATCTCGTGCTTTGTCTACCGTGTTGAGTTGGTGGGCACGTATGAGCGCTTCATCCAAATGGACCGAAAAATTGCGCGATGTATGTTTCCAATTCCAAGAGCATCCAAGGGTCGCTTGGTACAATTCAATTTTGATTTAGAGCTAATTTTAACTTTCTCTAGGGTTTCCACTGGAATATAATTTCATCCAACGTAGCACGATCCACTTGTGGAACCTATTTTCATGGTTTGCCCCCTCCTCTGTCTTCCTTTCTGCGATAGGAGGTCCACTGTTTGCTATTGTCACCATATTTTATGACCTGGACCCCTTTTCCATGCTCTTCGGAATGCTGGGAACGCCAACGGAGTGGAGTATGTCCAAAGTTTGGGCCGTGTTCCTCGCCCGAGCACTCTTGTCGCTCATTTGCGTCTGCGAAGCGGTCAGAGCTATGGCTTTTGGGGTCCCCATGGTCGTGTTCACAAGCTACATTGCGATATCAATATATGACTCGGTCGGGGTGATTGCGAGACATAAACCGTTCGCATCCCTCCGCCTCTACAAAACTCTCCGCCTCATTTTCTTCGTGTGCGACAAAATCACGTCGCTATTCTGCTTTGCGACCACCTTTTTGGGTCAGTTTTTCGTTACAATGTCCTTCTGGCTGTCGGTAAACGCTTGGGGTTCCGATGGACTCCACCCTCTGTTTTACCTGGTGTTTCCAGGGACCTGCTTGGGCATCGCGGTTCTCTCTGGCATCCTCTTCTCCAACTCGACCAAGGTCAGCCTCAAGTCCAACGACTTGATTCAAAGCTATCAGCGGTGTGACGCCTTCATCTTGCATGGACGACGGCGACTATATGTTTTCGACTTGGCCGGAGTGAGCCGGTTGAAGCGACAGGCGAGGGCGCAAATGCCGACGGAAATCCACTGCGTTGGCTTCTTCCGCTCGCGACGGAGCACTCTTATGACCTACTTGGATGTTCTTCTCAACAACTTCACCAATGTCATTTTACTACTTTAATCCAAACCAGAAAGGAAGGAGCAAATAAATGAAAATTATTGCAAATACGCTGTCAGACAGACAGACCAGAGCTCAAATTGTTTGTGAAAAACATTCCAACAATTGTGTATAACTTTAATAATAATTTTCCAAGTATTCATTACCATTATAATATTCATATCATATCATCCTTTTTAAATATTATCATAGTATGGTTTTGTAATTATTATACGATCATATTTTAATTATTTTCATATTTAAGTTATGTACTTTAATTGCATTAATATTAAGTTATATCACTATCAACATGTGTATCATCATGTTTTTCTTCCTTGTTATTTATTTCCTCCAGAAACGAAAAAAGAAAATCCTCCACTCTCCGCCCTCTTCTTTTACAAAACATTTCCCCACCCACCTTGTCGGCTCATTTAAAAAAAATGTTTTCTTGGAAAATCCATAATATTTACCATTTTTTATTACTTTTTAATAAAAAACTCACTTTTCCCTTTTGTGTTCTTTACCCATTTTGAGTTGAAGAGCTCCTTTCACGTAGTTTATTTAATTGTGTGATTATATAATGGCTCTCAAGTTTGATGGTTCAGTTTCTGGCGTAAATTTTACTCTTCTTATTTTACTCCAGATCAGATCCGATGTACCCTATTAGTTCGTGGATAATTATAATTTTAATTTTAATTGGATAAATTGGAAACAAGTTCAGTTTTACAACAATTTGTTAGGATTTCTGAGGGATAATTTCAACTTATATGGAGAGAGGCTAGGTGAGAAACGTAATTGGGAGGAGGAGCTCTTTTGGAGGTATTGGAGGAGGAGGGTAACTTGATAAACCGAACCGAGGAGAAAACCTAATATTCCTTGTCGAGGGTTTAAATTTTTTTTATATTGTGGATGATAATTGAATTTGCATTTCTTTATAGATCATCCTAAAATATATCCTTAAACTATTTTCCCATAATCATAATAATAATCATAATAGTTTTACAGACTTAATTAGAAATGATTGTTGTATGTCCTCACGCACATGTTACAAATCTCCGCCCACAAGTCCTCCTACCACAAGTGCTCCATGTGCGTATACTATATGTTTTCTCTTATAGTCTTCGCCCGCATTTTACTTGATTTTTTTGTAGTTTTTGAGAAATACTGTTTTTAAAACTTGGCGATACAGTTCACAGTTCACACCCTCGAACCGCGATACTTAGTCGGTATAGGTTTATATATAGTTATATAGACATAAAAAAGTGTGGAGCAATCCTATCCTTTCTTTTTAAATATGCTTAAAGTTGACGGAAGTTTTTTTTATGTAAGTTTGTTGGTAAGTGAGTTGGAGATTGTTGACCACAATTTGGCGAAAAATTGAAACGAGATGCAAAACCCGTTGCAACAATTAAAAATCAAAAACAGAGAACCGGCGACAGTTTTTGTTTTAATGAGTTTGGTTTGTTTGTGGTGACGAGATGAGAGAGCTAATAATATAACCGTGTTCTAAACGTGTAATATAATAATTATAATTATAACAAGATTAATAATTATATTTTTTGTGTTGTATTTACAGCCGACAAGTTAAATTGTTTTTAACGGTTTTTTTGTATGTTTAACCTGTATGTGTAACAAAGATAGAACATGATTGAGCTTAACGAATGCACCGCATCGAATTTTCTTTTTTTTCATGTAACGAACAAACGACAATTAAATATAAACAACACTCTGCATTTTTTCACAAAAAACGTACAATTACAAGAAGACCATCTTTATAACTTAACTTATTTCTTGTAAAGTTATATAGCAGCTTATAACGTGTAAAAATTCTTTCTGGTCATGTTTGCGTTTTTTTAGAGCAGAGGTTTTTTACGGCTTTGCTTTTTACACAAATTAATTGTGAGATGAAGAAACCCCTCTCCGCTCTTTACACGAAAGTTGTAAAACATCTTTTTAGTTTTCGGTTGTTTCTTTTGCGAGGATTTTTTTATAACTCGGTTATCTCCATTTTTACATTTTTAAATATAAAACTCGTCGCATTTTTTTTTCAATATTAACGTCGACGCGTACTCCCTGAATTCTGACGTGATTGTTGAGTTGAGGGGATGCGGTTGAGAAACGTTTTTCCCAATCTACTTACTTGGAAGCTGGAACAATAAAGTTCCATATTCCGCAGTTGTTTCACTTTTGGGAGATACAAGAGAGCAGTCCACATTTAAATACGTATTTCATGTATATTTTATTAAATCCCCTTTCGCAATCGCTTTTTAACCCAGAGAACCGCCCCCCTACCCACTTTCTGCCTAAATTACAAATTGGTTTATATATTTTACTCTAAATGGTTTTTATTTAAATGATTATCAATATTATTATTGTTTTTGGATTTACTGCTGAGTTCGTGTTCGTCCGTGGTGTGGTATATAGCCTTTGGTAGTTTTTTTCACTTATCAAACTCGTAGTTTTTTTTTACCAAAAATGCTTCCTGCTGCTGCGTAGTCGCCGACTACAACACGCCCATTTAAAAGTAAATTTTTTTGCTCAGAGAGTCCAACTGTCCCCAGTCTCTACACAATATTTTAGCCTAAAAATTATTATTATTCATATAGTATTTTATATTTACAGAGAATTCTTTTTACTCAAGTCCGTTCCGTCGCTGTCACACACTTTTTTTATGCTGTGAGTATATAAATGTTTTTTTCTTTAGCATAGTCTACAACTTTTTTTACGCATTTTTTTTAGTTCATTTCAAATTTAACAATATGTTTTTAGTTAGAAAACGGCAGTAGGTTGTTTCACCTTTTGTGTGTGTATGTTTATATACTTTGAAGAAAAAGTGAGCCTATTTTCTCCAAATATAGAATTCACCCTTGTTCTCTAATATCCACCTACACCACCCTAAAGTAGTTCCACCCGGTGTGCTAGGAAGAAAACTTAAAAACGTTTTAAAAAAAATGCTTTTCTTTCTTTTCCAATTCACTCTCCAAAATAAAATGAATAAACTCTTGCTTCATATGCCGTAGTGCCCCTCCAAAAAATTCTCTTTTTCTGGACTTGACAGTTTTGTAATTGGTCTAATTGTATTTTCTTCTTTTCTGTATCTTTATAATTTCTAAAAAACGGAAGCTGGTTTTTAGCAACTCTAAAATTGTATAGAAAGTCGTATATCGTTAGTGTTTTTGTTACAGAGTAGTAGTCATATATTATTATACCTTATATAAATCGTAGTAATAATGTTCCATCAATCTCACACGGCGGTTACCATTCGGAAAAATTGAGAGACGGGGAAAAAAGGAGATTTTTCCCTTATTTTCCGTACTGAAAAACGCTAGCACTAAGAAAACTGTTTTTTGTATTTACTTCTTATAAGATTATAATATATAGAGTTATAGCGAGGAAATGCACTAAACTTATCACCCCATTTGATTTAGTTGTAATAACTACACTTTGATGCTAAAAGTTTTTGTTTAGTACAAAGAGGAGTATTTCATGTTCCTTTTAGTTCCGCAATCTGAAAACCCCCCGAAAAAAAGAATAGGTAATAAGTAAGTTTTCATCGAAGTTGTTCTTCCAATTTTTGGCTAAAAGGACTAAAGTGCAACTTTATAACTTGTATGAGAAAATCAAAAATACTTGACTCATTTTGTTTTCATTCATTCTGGAAGCAATCGGCAAAACGGAAGGTCTTGTGCGGTCAAAAATGAGAAAAGAAGAATAAATGTAGTTAATTATGAGTGTGTAACCCGACGACGGTCCAGCCAGACCTCTGGAAGAAAGGTCTTCCCTGCCGCCGCCGCGAGTTCCTACTAATAGCACCTTTGGCGAAATACTCAAGCACTCCGAGACTGCGTCAATGAATGTCATCAATACTTGGATACTTGGAAGTCTAAAGGTTGTACTACGAATGAATTTTTTTATAGATATTGCAAATTGCAACCACCGCACCACCACCGGCCACCATTCTATTTAATAATAATATTTTAGCAGTTCTAAGTCTCTGACAAGTGGAGTGCGATTTTGAAGGCAAAATCTACACACCTTTTTTTACGTATTTTTTGGCATTGGTTGTATTTTCAGCACACACATTTCATTTTCATTCCCTGCGTGTGCAACTGAGGGAAGGACAACATAATAAGGAATTTATATAGTAAGTTCCTTAAAACTGGAAGTTCGATCTGAGCACACTTTCGTACCCTACTTTGCATTTTTTTTACCCCTTCGCTCCACTTCCGGTCTAACCTAAACTCTAGTTTTTAGTTTTTCTTTTGTTTTTTCTTCTTCTCCATATATTTACATTATTTACAAGGTCACGAGCTGCTGAGAAGCGAGCGGTCTACCTACAAAAAGGCTTCTTGTCCCAGAATCAACATGGGTAAAATTAATGAATTGCATAGCAGAGAGGTTTCTTTCTTTTTCTTCTTAACTAACTTTGTTATAAAGACGACTTTAAGATCTCTTTTTAAGATTTCTACAGTAATTAATATAATATTATTATACGCCGTGCTGAGTTTGTGTCCGTCCTATTACGGTCGTACCAATAAAAATCCTAGCCTCTAGAATGAATTTTCTCTGAGATTCTCCAATTTATTAGGTTTTGGTGTTGATGTGTGCCTTGAGTTCGTGATTATATTCTCAATTATTTTTTTATAGATTATTATAGAGTCTATGATATTTTTTACACTACCTTGATATTGCCTTAGACGATAGAACCGTAAGCAAATTTACATCCGGTAGGTATAATTCCTCCATCATTTCTGTATATTATTATTATTATTATTATTATTTTTAGCTATAAGACGCACAAAAGTGTTTCCTTTTTGCTAACTTCTTAATTCCAAGAGCATCTTTAGAGTATTGTGTAATATATATGTATGTACCTTAGCTATATAATAACTCCTCCTTGTAACACACCTCCGATTATTGAGCATTGTCGAGAGCTTCTTAGTTGTAAAATACGTTAAAGTATAATATTGGGGCAACTTTAGGTGTTGTTCAAAATGAGAGTGAATCAACTGCTGGTGACTGGACAAATATGTCAAATATCTCGTTTTTAAACGAAAAAAGTTGTACAACTTGTAACTATTCTCACTGTTCACAACGAACGAAGGATCGACGCCTTGTTGGCCGTCTCGTCGTCGCGATTACATTTAAACAACAGGTTCAACAGGTTATTTCTTTTTTCTCTTTTTTCACTAACATGCTCTACACAAGGTCTTGACCTCGGGGACTAACAAGGGATGATATAAACGTTGGTTTTTAAAATGCTGTTTTTTTAAAACTTTCTTAAAAATGACTTAGTCACTTCAGGTGTATATACGATGAGATGTAGTTGATCTATTTAAGACGTCGTCGTCGTAAGTAATTCATTTTCTCTCCAACCACAAAATCCCCATTTCTGGAAAAAAGTGTAGCTAATTTTCTGGAGAATTATTAGTATTATTATTATATTTTTTTTTGTTCATGGAGTTGGATTGGCTTTTTCTTTTAGCTCAGCACATTTTTTTTTGTCTGCTGGTTTTTTGAGGTTGGTTTGGCGCAGAATAAAAACATGTTCACATTTTGTTGTTGTAGTAGAAGTTAAGTAGGAGATTCCTAGTCTGGTTTTGTTTTTTGTAGAATTACAGAATAATAGTAATAATAATATTGCAATAAGACCAACAACAATGTTATTTGCCTCGATACAACTCGATAATCTTGTCTTGGTCCACCGGCTCGAAGATGTGGGGAGCGTTGCAGAGGATTCCAAACGTCCCACTGGCCGTCACCAAGAAAAATATCCACAGTTGGAGGCGATCTATAACCATTGCCACGTATTTCCAGTCTTCCCGTATCTATAAAACAAGAAGGAGCAATATTTTTTTTAAAGAAAAGACAAAAAATGCAATAAATTAGCAAGGAAAACATGGATAGCTTGAGAAGAACTACGGTACGACGTTTGCAAAATTCCCAATTTCCAATGAATTCGTAAAATATTCATTACGAAATCGGCAAAAGAGGAGAGCAGGTATAGAAGGGAAGGAGCATCAGGTAATGGAATCAGGAAGGTTGCTTGCACTCCTCTCAATCAAAAGCTGTGATGGAATGAAAGGCTTCAAATAAAAAAAAAGAAAACTTCTCCTTTTTTGAAATTTGCATGCAACCCCGAATTGTGATCAAACTTTCATCCAGCCTCTGTTTGAACAGGCTGATGAGTGAGCCCAAAAATGGGATTGCGAGTTTGCGAGGAGCAGGAAAGCAAACATTTGCTGATGATGGAGGAGCAAGTGAACTGAGAGCATTTATCAAGTATTCATTGGCTTCATTCTCTCCCTCCCTCATTGTGTGTGTCTTGAGTGATTCACTCGCTCAGAAAACTAAAGAAAACGGGGACTCCTCCGCCAACTGACTCAACTCAACTCAATCGAAACATTATTTCATTTTATGCCACTGCCAAACACTGCGAGAAAACTGCCAGGTAGCCTGCGAGATTCATTCCAAGGAAGAAAATAAAACTTCATTTAGTTATTGAATGGAATTCATCATCCGACCTGTTTCATCATCATCATCATCCTTTCTCCTCTTCCTCATTTACAAATCAGAGAGGAGGAGGCTGTCGACTTTCTCTTTCTACACACGGGGAAGATTATTAAAATGCAATGGAAATTGTTGAATGCCGTTGGGACGCGGGCGGGATGACGACTGAATAAGTTGTCGCCTTTTGCAAACATATATACATGCATTTATTCTCTTTTGCGAAGGAATAACGAACCAAACTGGAAGCCTGTTTATTTCAATGTTCAAGGCAAGAAAAAAATCTTCCTGCCTGCCCGATCATCAGTCGAAATAGGGAATGGTGTTGGGTTCGGTTTTTTTGGTAGCTCGCTGATCGTAAATAAAAGCAATAACTAGTTTGCATGCATGGAATATAGCGACAAGTTGATTGAATCCTGAGAAAAAAGGGGTTTTGGATTACAATAGGAAAATTCGTTTCTGAAGAAAAAACTAGAACTCAGTTTTCAAAGGGAACTCGAAAACGACGAAGAGGAGTAGAGGAGAAGGAGGAGAAGGAGGAGGAGGGGATTTCCCTGGAGAAGCTATTGTTCTCCCGTTTGAAGATTTAAATGAGATTTTAAGAAATTGGGACAGGAGGAAGAAGGCAACGGATTTAAAGAGGAAAATGAGTGATTAAAAAGCGAGGTGGGGGCGGGGAGGGGGTTTGAAGAGAATTTTTAAGGCCTTACTTGGATGTATTCATCTTCATTTCGGAGATGTTCGGCAATAAATTCAACGGCTTCAGTAGCTCGGAAGGCTTCTGGTGTTAATAACAAGGAATCTGAGCTTTCGCTTTCTCTCCTCTCTCGTTCTCTCTCTTGAGCCTACAGAACAAGAATCAATTAAATCCAAATTAATATTTCAAAGATTGAAATCGAATAGACATCTGAAATGAAGATTGAATTGATATATTGTAAAAAAAATTACACCTTTCGATTAATTTTACAATTAGGATGATGGAGGTCAGCTAACTCTAGTGCTTCTAGCGAGTGTTTGGGAGGGAGCTCTGGCAAATGGAAGCCCGGATTTGGAGGCGGGGGTCGCTCCGTACCCCCACCGAAACTCGGAACGTCATTAGCACCGGGCATTTCCATCATCCATCGCAACCGGGTCTTCCGAGGTCTTCGCATACACAGGTATATCTAAAATAATATGCAATATTGGACCAATTAAAAAAGTGACCCTTTTAAATGATTTGAAATATTGTTCGGAGTAATATTGCTAGTTTACGGGTAGATATTTGAGAAAGACGACGCGTATCCAATGTGGCATGCGATGAGTCCTAGGTCCTCTGAAGTTCCAGTTGATGATGACGACGGTAACCAAAATAGAGAAGGTGTTCATGATGAACGTGAAGAGGAGGTACTTGGCAATGAGCGGGAGCACAAGGGATGTCGGCGGAAGGATCTTGGAAACGAGCAACAAGAACACAACCAGTGAGAGCAGGATGGAAATTCCCAGCGTTACCTTTTCGCCCGCCTCCGCCGGCAGGTAGAACACCAGCACGCACAGGAACGAGATCAGCACCGTCGGCAGGATCAAGTTGACCGTGTAGAACAGCGTCTTCCTCCGAATCGTTATGTAGAACGTAATGTCCGTCTCTGTGTGGTTACCCGTGTACACGTTCAAGTACGCTGGCACTTCTATTATATCCCATGTCCCTGAATCACATATTATCAACCCCAAGTCATCATCTCAATTCTCCTCCGCAACCAGAATTCAAATCAAATACTGAGAGTCGTCGTTCGTCCGAGGAGTTCAAAAACGGGAGAGAGTCGAGTCGAGTCGAGTTGTCCACTCTCCTCCTCATCATCATCATCACATCACCATTTAATTTACATGTTCCAATCTCCCTTTGACTGTCTCAAGTGCCCATCCCCTTATTTCCTCAACTTTCACATTATATTCAAATTTCCCTTTGAAATCCTAATCCACCCGGGTCCCGTCCCCACCTCGTCGTTCCACCTCGCCGCTTTTCCCATTATTATTACATCCAGAGCATCCAAGCTCATTTCAAACTGATAATCTGGGTTGAAAGGAGTTTGACTCTAATTACACACCCATATCGTCTTGTGCCTAAGCTGAAAGCGGGTCTCTTTCCACCTCCCTCCACCACCACCACCACCTAATGAGCAACCTTATATTATGGAAGCCATGCCATCATCATCATCTCATCACATCACCACGATAGGCCACAATAAACATGACGGGAGTAGGCAGGTTTCTCCTCGGATAATTCAGGAGGGAGCAAGACGAGGCAACCAGAACTACATCCGGTCTGGAGAAAACAAGTTAGTGCTTTCTATAAGACATCATCATCATCATCGTCATCATCTTTTACCATCACCATCAAACATCATAAACCCGAGTGCAGAGCAGAGGAGAAGAACCGTTAAACCTTAGTAGAAAAAATGGCCGTGTCTTCCTGTCGACAACAAAAAATGCCTCAAAAATATCAACAGAGAAGCTAGCGAAACCTTTTCTTCGCCCTGTGTACACATTTTCCCTTCGCTTCCCCTGGAGCCCACGACAAGAAAAAAAACTCGTTCGGCGAAGGAGAAACCGGAAGCAATCAAAGGGCCATAATAACCAGAAGAAGAAGAAAAAAATTGTTAATGCTGGCAGCAATATCATAATATCATATCATCATACATATACCGCGCACGGCAAGCAACCTGAATTTCATCACAACACAACCCTCCTCCGCCTTCTTCTTCTTCTCTAATCTTCAAGTCGAAAAAGTTGATTGCTTTACTACATTTTTTATATTCATGATGATCCGTGCTTTTTTCCTCCCTCCGCGTCCCATTCCACAATATTCCCTCCGTCGTCGTGTGTGTATCATATCATAATAGCGTCATCTTAACGGTCCCCCTTTCACCACCTGCTCATCATCATGTTATGTTAGGTAAACTCTCTGGGGTTTTTTTTACGACGGGCTATTTAGATACGGAAAAATGGGTCAGTCTCTAAAAAAGGAAGGAGAGAGAGGCGAGGATACTCACTTACAACACAACTCTCATCATTCCCGAAATTACGTGTTAATTAAGCCAGTTTGTATTTTCAATACAAACTCATTCCCATTCAGTTTCAGTTGGGTTGTGTGTGCGTGTTGACGTTGAGCCTCCGGCAGGTTTGGAGACAGACCGTTAATTTAATCTAGCCGAGGTGGAGAGTTCACCTATTCAGCCATTTCAGCTTCATCACTACTCCCTACCCCCTATTACCTCACTCACTCACTCCTTCCCTTTCCAGCTTGGTCTGACTGTCAGAACCTGTGTGTATGATGATGTGGATGGATTGTGGAGTAGTGGGCCATTGTGCCTGCCTGAGCCAAACGTGGAACTCAAACCGTGTAAAGGGCCAGCGGCAGTGTATGGTTTCCTAATCACGCAAACACAATCCTCCCCTCTTCATTAACAAAGCCAGCCAGCGAGCACTTGAATATAAACTGGAGTGGAGCATATAGGGTGGAGGAGCTGAAGAGAGAGAAAAAAAATGTAAAGTGGAAACTCCACATTTTTTTCTCTTTCTTTCTTTCTTTCCATATCAGTTCGTCAGCTCCGGAGTGTAACCCAATACCTATATATATCTATGGTAGGTAGTGGATAGTATAGGTTCCACTTGAGGCTCCCATTCCAGAGTTAAATTGTGTGTTATTCATTAAGGAAAGTGGTGCATCACTTACAGTCTCACGGACTTTTTTCCGTATATGGTTTTTTTAGGGTAGTAGTAAAACCTGAACAAGGTAATACTCTTTTTTTCTTCTTCTTCTCCTCTCTCTCACTTTCTCTCTCAGAGCTGAGCTGAGTATCCGACACATTAATGTTGCACGCGAAAAGGGAGCGATAACGGGCTTTCACTCTGGGCAAAAACATGAAGCAGGAGAGAATAAAGCACCACCTCATCTCATCGTCTCCTCTCCTCTCCTCTCCTCCGTCCACACAATGTAGTTCGCCATCCGCATATCCTACTTACTTGCCTCGTGCTCTGCTCTCAGCCCCGCTCCCTTTTTTCTCCCTTTTACAAGCAGTAATCATTTTGAGGTTATATGATAGTTTGATAGCAGCTCTCTCAACGAAATTATTAGAAAAGCTCTTTGAAAGTTGATGATGATGATGGGCTGCCTTGCCTGCCTGGCTGCTGATGCTGACGCAAGTAAAAAGAGCGAAACATAAACATTTTTAGCCCTACTACTCCAAAACTCCATTCTCCTCCAGCCGAAAAACACATGGAACAGATTATAGATAGAATAGATGTGTTGTATTGTAGTATAGTTTACTTGTGTAGAAAGATACTTATTTGTAGTAGGAGCAAGCAGAAGGACGGAAGTATACAAGAAGAAGACTCCTTTTTTTCTGGAAATTCGGAGATGGAGGCACAAACCAACTGCCACGACGGCAATACTTCGGTTCGGCGGATGAGGCGAAAAAATGAATGAACCTAGCGAGCGAGATGTTAAAACAGAGGGAGACTTTTAGAAACTGTGATGTATAATACTTTTGAGTTGAGTTGAGTTGAGAGAGGGAAGAAGAGGAGGAAGAAGGAGAGGAACATTATAAATTGTACATGTTGCACTGGGCATAAAAAGTTATCTGGGCGAAGCCTGCTACTTCCGTCTCTGCCCGGAGAGAGAGAGAGAGAATGGAGGAGAAAAGCGAGAGAGGCTCAAAATAAGAAATGGAAAAGCTATTTTTGGACTGGATGAAAGGGAAAGTGGTGAATTGTGTAGGTGGCATTGCGAGAGTGGTGGTATACTATAGTGATGGTGGTGGTGGTGGTGACTGGTGGCGCACGAGATCGACCTACTCTCTCTCACCCGCTCTCACTCCCTCCCTCCCTCTCTCTCTCTCTAAATATATTATATTACTGTTTACTAGCGACAGGCGAGGCGAGACGCGCAGCTGAGATGTTCCAATAACAAAATACCTGGCTGGATTGGAGGTGGAATACATATTGGAGTCCAAAACTACACCACATTCCCCCCTCCATTGTCAACAGGGACTGGGACTACCATTTTATGACTCTTTTTTACCTGGTTCAGGATGGAACAGAGGCTTTGGAAATAAATATAAAAAATCTAGTTAAGAACGGAGCGTCTTTCCGGTGTCCAGTTCTTATTTAGCCCAAAATCCCTTCATTTCTGAAAAAAGATTCAATTTGGAAAGGGCTATCTCTATTTCAGAAGGAAGGTTCCTAGCTGGGCTCTCCCCTTAAATTAGACAAGTCGGCGTAAATCCTAAATGATCTCCGGTTTCTGTTTCGCCTGTCTAAAAGGAGAAGAAGGAAAAAATATCTGACATCTCTCCTTCAATTTAGAAGCCTAGCGGTGATTCCTGTTTCCGGCTTAAATGGTCCCAAAACCAACAGGCAACAGAACAGAACGTAAAAAAAACCCAATCCCATTTCACTGCGTCCATATACAACCGTCCATGATGAGCCGGCTTCTGATCAGAAACCAATTTTTTCCATGATCATTCCCCAAAAAAATCAATTTTCTTTTCGAGTGATAACTTTTTGCCCACCCATCCCCTTGGATTCCTTTTTTTTGCTAGTCATCTTCTCAGAAAACATTTAATTAGAATCGACACGGCAGCTGAGACAAGGTTCGAGTCTGTATCGCATCGCATCCATGTTGAACAAGTTGGAGGCTCTCTCTCTCTCTCTCTAATGGACCCGCAGACTCAATTTCTGAAGAAATGACCTGCGAAACATGCTCTGACAACAGATAAACAACAAGTTTTGTTGTGAGACGAGGAGAAGAAGAAGAAAAGGAGAAAAAAACTATATATTTTTTGTTTCTTTTGAGTAAAGATGCCGCATTATGTGTTCTGCGTTCGGCTTCCACCCAGCCCCCTCCACTACCTAATTGTCTTTAATGAAGAGCAAAGGCTCATAAATCACCAATCACCAAATCAAGCCTTGTATCTCGAAAACCAAGGATTGTGATCTCTTCCCCCGTCTATACTTTTGTTTTCTGGGGAAGAATCCCCGTGATTCATGAGGATGATCAAGGGGACCTCCAACCCTCCATCAATTTCCCCGCCGCGCCGCCATTCCTCCATCCAACCAACTCGAAGAAAAGAAAACACTTTTCCATTTTCAAAATATATATCTTTTATCGGAGAGCCACACGAAACACGAGAGGACTTTTGTATGGTGAATTGGAGTCGGGAGAAGAATGGAAAAGTGATCATGTTTTATTGTACATTTCCTCGATACATGATAGTTCCTCCAAACAGCTCCCCTCCAATAACAGAAGATACCGAGATCTTCAAGAGACAAATTTTGTCTCTCTTTCATTCTTTTCAAATTGCTGTGGAACTGGGGTGGAGCACAACCACATGGACATAAGGACAAACGAACACTCTCTCTCCCGTTTAATTTCCTCCTGGAGCTTGAGCTGAACGCCTGCGAGTTTACCTGATTTCCAGTAGTCGGACAAGTCGACAAAGTTTTTATCGTTGTACAGCGACAGAGACACTTGGTCTCCGTTAAATGTCCACGAACCAAATTTCATTATACAAGTTTGCTGATCGAATGGGAAGTAGGTTACATCTATTGTACATGAGCTCTGCAAAACACAACAGCAATATACCAACAGCATTTAAACAATCCTTTCTCGTCCATTTTCGTAAATGGCATTAAGTAAGTGAAGGTCTGAAGGTTGGTGGCATTTGGTTCTGACCTGGTAAATAGCAGGCGGCACCCATAGTATCTCACCGTTCGGGTATATCAAAACATTTGATTTGTATCTCACTTCATAGTTGCCATCAGCACTGCAAACCAAACCCCATGAAAATGATTAACCACCTGCAACAAACCACACACCCTCCATTAAATTGTCATCATGTCTACGTACTTATTGAAGAGGACTATATCCGGCTTCCAGACTTTGTCAGGGGGCAGTCGGAGCACGCCAATGCCGCCATAGTCAGCCTCGTCCCAGCGGAGCTGATAGTCTGTCCATACCTAAAATCAACATAAAAAACCAGAAAACCATGAATATTACCATACAATTAGACTTCCATCCCATCCCGATCTGAATCCCATCATCATCGTCATCATCAAGGTTGCATATTATTTTTTTCCTTTGCTTTCAGCCAAGTTGAGGGAGGAACCTCAGCCATGGGAGCTGTTACTTGGCGAGGCTCTCTCTCTCTCTCTCTCTCTCTCTCCCCACTTATTCCACAATTTTCGTAGTCGTGTATCCTCAGATCAGTTCAGATTAGCGGATCTCTTTTCCTCGAATAACACACTAAGCATTTTTTCCCCAGCCCAACCAACTCGCCCGAATATTATGAAAAAGGGAGATCCAGAGGATCCAGCAAAGCTTCACAGTTTCCCGTCGTTTCACTTCATTTGAAAAAGTCGGCTTTTCTTTTGGGAACCTTTCCAAAATCAATATCGCCGTTGTAATCGTCCTCCACGTCGTCGTCGTCGTCGTCGTCCCTCTTTTCAGACTCGTGATGTGATCTGGTAAAACGCAACGGTCACGAAAGGGTTCTTTTCTATGCCTCCATCGTCTCTTCCTCCGCCTCCCAATCTCATCGCATCCCATTTTATGCATGGACGATATAACAACCACCACGAAACAAACACTTGGTCCATCCGTGCACATTCCCCAAAAGTCTCCTCCGAACCTTGAGGAGAGTGGAAACCCTTCAAGTGCTTCTCTCTCTCTCTCAGTCTATATATGTATCCAATGAATAAACTCAACTTTCCCTTTTGCCTCCTTCCATAATGCCAGATCAACAAAAAAGTGTAAAAACACAAAAAAAATAAAATAAAACAGCTCGCAAATGTCTAAAAAAAACTACCTTTTCCAGGGAAGAAGGAGGGGGCGTGGGGGGAACTTTTGTGAAAATTCACAAATTGTTCACACAAGAGAACGAGAGAAAAAAGGCTCTTTTCAAGTTGAATAGATAAGGACACGCCAGCCGGAGAGAGCTTTTGCTCCTGACTTTTTTTTGTGTGCAAACTACTGACTGAGCTAAACAATGCATTAACTGTAGGTCTCCCCGTTTCTTTTTCGTTTTTTTGATACATTTTTAAAAAGGCATTTTCTTCTCAGCTGCCAATCAGCCGCATTTGTGCACCAGCCCATTAAAAAAACAACAACACATTTCGGGGAACAACAACACGTTCTTCCAACCTAAGACCCTCAGCTTCCTTTTCTTTGCTTTTCTCTCAAAAAAGGCTCCCTAAATGAAGGGAAATAATAAGATTGTCAAGAGGGAAGGGAAACGACGACGTGTAGTACACATGCATACTTACTTTTCGTTGGAACAAAGATGAGAGAGAAAAGAAGAGGAGAAAAAAAAAAGAAAAACATGTGTAATCTTGACACAGATCAAATCACCACATCAAAAGAAGAAGAAAAAAAGGTGGAAGGAGTAAACAACAAGAGAGAGAGAGAGAGAGAGAGGAGAAAAAAAGTGGAGCACTTTCCAATTCCACTCCCCTCCAAATAATGTATGATGTTCTATTTACTCTTCTTCTCCTTGTGCTTTCCCCCGTTCCCCCTCCCCTCCCTCCAAGTCCGAAATGAAACAAAAGGGAAAATGGGTTGAGACGCAATCCCAATCGCACTACACAATCATCCAACATTACACACTTTTTCCCTCCCTGAAATCTTTGTTCCCTAAATTATGTAGACACACACCTTTCTTGTCGATAAAAGGACCTAAAAAACACTTTGCTTCATTTTCATTCAAGGGAATAAATTGCGAGAGATAGAGAAAAAAATAAAATAAAATAAAGGAGCACTTACCAATCGAAGCCAAACGTTCGACTTCATGATCTGATTCTTCTCATTCTGTAAAACGACAAGAAAAAGAGAAAAAAAAGTTGGAACATTAGCTTTTTGAGAGTATAGAACTTGGAATCCAATATTTTTTTGGAGAGAGACTCTGGATGAGCTAATGAGAAATTATGGATTTTCTCATATGATCACTTAAAAAGTTTTTAGTTTTGTCCGTTCTGTCTGGCCGCGTCTTTTTTAGCATTGCATTGATAACTGATTGAGAAGGAAAAAATGAAAAAACTGGGCTCATCTCTCTCCTTCTCCTCCTCTTCTATCTCGCTTGTCCAAAACCAAAAAAAAAACTTTTCTGGAGAGTGAGTGCGGAGGAGAGAGAGATGACCAACTTTTTCTTGTTTTACTTTCTATTTTTTTCCTTCTTCTCGGAAAAAGAAGGGGAAAAAGTTTCTCCATCAGAGAGTGATAATTCTTTGGCATTTCCCATCCCGTCTAATGAATACTTTTCTTGTAATTTTGCAAGAGAAATGGAGGGAACTGAACCAAAAAAAGAAAAGGGAGTAGTTGGAATTATTTCAGATGGACCAAGAGAGGCAAAAATAAAAACTTTTTTTTCTATTTCTTCAGAGACTGTCTTCAAAATTCTAATAATAAATTTGGCCGAAAGTCGACGGCCTTTAGCGTCGGCGTCGTGAGGCTGAATTAAGTTAGGTTAGGTTACGTACCACGTTGATGAGCTGAATGAAGGCAAGACCAAACTTGACGTTGACTTTGGTGGTCATATTCTGGACAGGTCGTATCAGTTTGTTGTAGCCTCGAAAAAGGTCACGAACTAATCTCTCTTCGTCTTCGGAACACCAACCTGGAATGAACGAAAGGAGTGAAATGATTAGCATATAAACTAATGTAATAACAAGAATAATTTGGTAGCTCTCCACTCGAATTAATAAAAGCCACCTCCCTCCTCCAAATTACTTCCGCCGCGGAGACGTGCTCTCCTGGGAATATTGTAATTTTTAAAAACATTATTTGCGTAGCATGATGATGATGATGATGCATATTAAAATACTTTGTACAAATTTTTATCCATCCATTATCCACTTCCACTCTCAACTCAACTCAACTCAACTCTCTCAGTTATCCAGCTCGGCAAGGAAGGATACGGAATGAAAGCAATAACCACTCAATCATTTCGAGGCTGAGAGCTCTCCAGAGAGAGAGAGCCACTCCCATCTGATGAAATTTTACATGTATGGAAAATGGAAACTTGTTGGGAGAGAAAAAAACTTGGATTGGATCCACGTTGCTCCTCGCAGCTCCTCAACCTGCTCTTTGGAGAGGATGAATGTGCCAATCGACGAGGAGGAGCAGGATAGTGTAGATCTCATCTTTTTTATCGGGAGAAAAGTTGGAACTTTGGAACTACTTGGAACCGGCTGCATTATGCATACTTGAGAAGCCGCTTTAAAAGAGCGGAGATCTCAATATCTTGTATTGAGATCTGGAAATGTCGTCGAGTGTCATCCTCCTCGAACGCGACGGAGACGACGGAATCGAGGTTAATGGGCTCTCAACTCACAACTTATGCACCTTTCATCCTCCAAAACATATTTTTGTGGTTAAAATCAGCCACCACTAAATCCACCACACAGCGGCAATATAATAAACTCCCATTTTGGCATACCGTAATTATTCAATGAGTCTATAATTAAATGCCGAGTAAGTCTAAAAACTTTTGTATGTCCATATAATATTTTGCGTCCATTTCCGTCATGTAATCCCCTATTCACCACCTTCTTCTGCCTTTTTCCAAACATATCAGAATTCCAGCAAAGTCATACAGCTTCTCCGTCTAACTCATCTTCACCGACGACAACGATAGTAGCAGCGAGGTATTAAAACAAAATTTGTGTTGAAGCTCTTTCCTCGAATCGGAGATTCTTAGTGTAAGGCTCGCAAGCCGGTTATATAACGCTATATATACGAAGAATTCTGCCTGTCTGTATTTTTTTTATCCCGTAGTGACATTTCCAATTGAGTTGAGCGCATTACACTTTTTCCTCCTTTTCCTCTTTTAGGTTAAAACAGTCTCAACAATTTGAGCTCGGATGAGTTTGACATAAACACTTACTTTACAAAAGAGTGCCTACGTGCGTGCCTCCAGAGTTCTCAAAAAAAGAATAAAAAATCCGGCTACACAGTTTTCGCCTTTTGCCTTTTGCGTTCGCTACTACCTCCCTATCCCTCCCTCCCTCCCTTCCCTCTTGCCACTCTTCCCAGTTGCCACAAACACATACATTTTGTTGGAATGGCCTAAAAAGGCCACATGACCACACATTTTCCAAGAGCAAAGAGCGGAATAACCGAGTGAAAGTCAAGTTAAAGCTGCAGCCTAGCTTTTCTCTCTCTCCTCCATCCGATACATACTTCATACTCCACTCCCCATATCACACACTTACTCCATATATGAGAATATAAGCCCTTAAGAAAAATCCAAGCTCAACTTTTCCTGTAGTCAGCAGAGGAGTCCGCATCCTTAAGACCACCGGGCGAGTGGCTTTGGCTGCAGTAAAAAAACATATACTCCGAGAGAGAGAGAGAGAGAGAGAGGGAGAAAAAAAGTCAAGGAATCTTTCTTCTTCTTTTTTCTGGGCAGCCATAGATGTGATGTTGAGGATGGGAGCAAGGAGTGAGTGAGGATAAGAGGAGAGGAGAAAAAAAAATCTTTGACTTAAACTCTCTAACTGCTTACACTTTCCTCTCTCTCTCTCTCTGGCCATATAACCCCAAGGAGAAGGAGAAGAAGGGAGAAAAAAACATACATCCTGTACAATCCTTCTGTTTCTTTCTCTTCTCTTCTTTTTTCTCTTCTCTCTCCTACATACATATATTTTTTATTCTATCTCCCATTCCCTTTCATCTTTTTTCCCTGGAAATGACTTGTTCTCCAGTTTCTCCTCCGTCCCGCTTGTTATTATAACAGCTTATATGAAATCTGAGCAGGAGATAAAGTGGTAGCACACACCAAAGTTCTCCGCCGTCCGCCATCCCTTGCTTTCTTCGTGTACACAATAAACTACTTAATATTATATAAACATACATATAAAGAAATTCTTTAGAGCATATTCTGTATACCATCAACCATACCCGAACGAAACACACATCAACTTCTCTCCTCTTTTAGTCCCCCCTCCACCCTCCCCTCCCTCCCTATTTAACTGTATTGCACTAGACACTAGCATTTTTTTCCTTCTTTTTTTTTCTTCTGCACCAGGTTTTTTTATCCTCCGTAGTAATCGTCGTATGTCAAAGGATAAAGCATTTTCCTCCTTTTCCCTCACTTTCCTCCGTCTTGCCCGAAAGAAGAAGAGAAAAACACACAAAAGTGGAGAGAGAGCGAGAGAGAGAGAGTTGGTGAGCGAGCTGTCCTCCAAATGTAAAAACAGAGAGAACCGGATTTTTTTATCCGCCCCTCCAATGGGAATCTTTTTCTTTTTTGCAAGTTTTTTTTCAAGTTGCAGGGAAAAGAGGGAGGGAAAGGTGGTGGCTGGGAAAATAGAAGAGAGAAAAACAGGGAGGGAGGGAGGTTAGGCAGCAGTTTTTAGAGAGAGAATGGTAAAAAGACAAGTTTTTTGTGAGGTTTTGCACAAAAAGTCAGCTGGGAAAGGAAGTAGTGAGTGGAGGAGAGGAGTTTTGAGAAAAGCAAAAGTTGCAACAGCGAGTAACTAACAGGATGTATTAAAACTGGATACGATGTACGAACGAAGTAGCAACGCGCTGTATCATCATCATCATCATCATCATCAAGAGGTTGAATTACTTTTTTTTGAGAGATGGAATGCAGAGAAGATAATAACAGCTATGGGCAGGGAGGCGAGGCTATAGAATAAATATATATTATATTATATTTGGTAGCAGGGAACCGTTTTTCCAGAGTAGCTGTGGCTTCTGCTGATGCCAAAGGGTTTTTGACAGAAAAAGTTTAGTTTTTTTATATGTGGGAACTAGAACGGAGCGAAAAAATTAGGAGCTTATAGGCCCTCCCGTCAGCCACCATCCTGACTGCCAAAAAAATACGAAACGAAACGAAAGGGGAAAACGGCTGGAATGGTTGAAGCCGTTTGGAGCAGAGCAGAGCAGCACACACAGTAGAGAAAAGTTTGGGGTCTAACTTCCTGTTTCTCCTCTTCTTCCCATTCATTATACATGATGGAAAGGCGGCAGCCGGTTGACATGTGCGAGAAAAAGAAACAAAAAAGGGGAACATGATGGGAGCTGGAAAACATGGTGATCTTGATGTCATCAAATGGAAAACAATTTCTTGCCATGAAACAAAAAAAAACTTGGCTTTTCCTTTTTTGATACAATTCCCGTGTCGTTTTTCGCTTCGCCAGAAGTCATCTCAGAAAAAAGTACGTAGGAGAAAAAAAGGAGCAACTGCTTATTTTCTTTCTTTGGTGAGGTGAGACATGTGAGGTGAGTGTAAGGTGTAGTCAGTCAGTCGATCAGGTGGATACTTTTTTGTTTCAGTTTGAGACAAGGTGCTCATTTGTGGAGGAAAAAGTGTGAGAATTATTATGGCATTCGCACGAGATGAAAAGGGGATTTCCAAGATTCGGCTCAGCTTCTCCAGGCTGTTTTCCCGCAATGTGCAATGTAAAATAGTAGACATAACTTTTTTTTCTTCGAAGGAGCTGGAGAAGTGTAGCTTGGAGAAAAATAAAAGAAAATAGAAAAGTTCTTTCTTCTTCCTGTTTTTTTTTTGTGGAAAAAAAGTTTTTTTTCTTCTCCTTTTCGTTGGATATTATCATTTCTTTTTGGGTTGCACGCCTTTAACACTCTCCGCAGCAGTAGCAGTAGATTCGTGGAGTGAACTGGAGCTGGAGAGAGAGAGAGAGACCTACGCTACGTGAGCAACCTTTTTTTTGACTCTTTTGGGCATTGGAGGAAACAGTGGAGATGGGAATGATGGTTGCAATATACAAGGTTGATGTGGATTTGAAGAGAGGTTTGCTCGTCTTTGGAACAAAAAATATATAAAAAAATGTTGGGCTTCTGCTACAAACACATTCCGAACCAAACAACCGTCTTCTCCAGAGAGAGAACGAGAGAGAAAGAGAGAGAGAGAGAGCCAAAGTGAGCAAAAATATGTAGTGCATTGAAAAAAGGAGTGTATCAGAAGTAGAAAGAAGAAGAAGAGGAAAAAAGAGGGCTTTCATGCCCTCCTTCTGGTTTCCCCCTTTCATCTCTCGCTTTGAATGGGAAAAAGTCAATCCCTGGAGGAGAAGTCGGCGAAAAAAAGTCCAGAGAGAGAGAGGAGTCCAAGTTTTGGGAACAGATGTGGGAAGGAATAGCTAAAAACGCGGAAGAAAAGCAAAAAAAACTTTTTATCGGGACTATCTCCAAAAATAAAAAAATAATGATTATTTTTTCAAAATTAAAAGGAAATGAAAGTGGGTTTCAAAAACCTCATTGACTTTAAAATGAGTGACGGCGACAATCTTTTTGTTTTCAATTGACAGTGGGTAAACTGCTGTGCTGCACCCAGAAGTCTGAGGAGGAAGCTGTCAGAAGGGGGAAAAGTTTTGATGTAAAATAGGGCACTTGGCATACTTTTTTGCATTCCAATTTTTTCTTCTTCTCTGAACTGAAAACCCCTCCTGGCTTTCTGGCTTTTCTTGCCGGTGACATCACAAAAGGAGTAAAAAAGTATCATGGCGGGCAGGCTGCTATTCTCCAAGTTTTCCGCTGTTCTGTTCCCTCCTGCTCACGCCGCCTGCCTCCCAGATAACATTGTAATGTCTGACTCGGGGAAAATTGTAAAAAGGGAGATAAGGTGGCTTAAAAAGGGTTCCTTTGTCCGCCTGTCTTGCCAGGAAAAAAGTGTGTTTCCGCTGGAGGTCCCGATGCACCCACCATTCTCCTCCGCATTACTACATTACACAGCCCATTATTTATTGTTCATTTTGGGGTGTTATCAGCACCCCGTCCCCGTCTCTCCTCTCTCCTCCTCCCCCAGCACTGACTAACTAAAAGAGCTGGCTGCTCAAGTGAACCGAAAAAGCCAGGAGGGATAGGTGGTGGAACAAAACACAGACTTTCCCTCTCATATCAAACACTGAGGAAGCGGGTGTCTCCTCCAATTGTAAACTGGATAATAATATCCTCCTTATTAGGCCTGAGCTAAGTTGTTATGAATGCTAGCCAGCATATGATATCCCTCCACTCACTCCACTTGCCCTTCTTTTTTGGAGGAAAGTGTTGTAGTAAAACAAAAGAGGGGAGCGCGAGGGAGGGAGTGTTGGTGGTGGTGGTTAGTTGAGCATCCATCCGGCTGACAGGAGAAGCTCAGTTTACTTTTTCTCGGGAATGGGAATAGAGTGCCGTGGCCCCGTCATTTCCATGAAACACAATTCTAGCCCATTAAAAGCAATTGAAAACCTGGAGCACCAGCCGTTTCCCCCCTCCTCCTCCTCCCCAAGCTGAGCAAAAAATATAATGTGGAGCGCGGAGAACAAGTTGAACGAGGAGTTGGAGAGAGGAAAGGAAAGCGGAGCAGCCCGACAGGTCCCTTGTTCCAGCTCAAGTTACTCGGCTGGGACTTTTTCCCTCCACAAAAAGGAGAGGAAGGAGGGAAGAAGAATTGAGGAGGCATTTTAGTTATCTCTCCGCGAATTGACAGTGTTTTTCGCTAAGTGCACCAAAAAGTGGGTTAGGGACCATGAGGGACTACTAGGAAGTACTCGCTGCTGCGAAAAGTGTTGGTGGCGGCAGCTCCACTTCCACTCCACACCTATTCCCCAATTAATTTCGATATGGAGCGGTGGTGAGAGGCGGACGGTGGTGGTGGGTGTGATATGATGAAGATGGATGTGTAACCCTTTCCCCTTCAATCCAATTCGGAAATTATTATTTTTTATTGGAGTAGTAGGAGTGGTGGTGGTGGTGGAAGTGGGTGAGGTGGAGAGCGTGGTGGAGTTTTCATCAGGGAGGGAAACAAGAGTCAGAGTTTTGGAAGGTTTGCAAACAAAAAGTGAGTATGAGTGAGTTTGTCACATGGTTGAAATTCGGTGCTGGAGGCATATTTACTTTTGCCATTAATGAATGATGACAGTGTGCGGCGGAGTGGAGCCAAAAGCCATTTATTGCTTCCAGAGAGAGTCCCCCTCCATTTCCACTACTCCAATCTCCCTCCCGGCGCTTTCCTGTCCTGTTATATACACGCTATGCTTGCGAGACACGGTCTTAAAAATACACAAAGTCTCCCTGGATAAAAGCTATGTACAGCATATATATTGGCTAAAAAATAAAACCACCTGGCTGCCACCCTGCGTTTATTCCTGAAATCGAACAGAATGATTTGAAAAGGCTTCATGCAGCTTCTCCACCTCCCCCTCTGCTAATAGAACAATGATGGGGAAAAAGTGGAAAATTGAAATGAAATGAGGAAGATAATCAAGTTATTTCGGAAAACTCACTCACTGCTCCTAACCTTGTTTCATATCATTTTTCAGAGAACACATCAGCGAGATTTTTGTTCGTTTTGATTTTCAGCTGACACGTAAGTACATATATAGATCGAGCACCTATATAAGTTGGGGAGAAGCCATTCGGAGGGGAATGGCTTCCTGGAAGACGCAAAAAAATGTGTTAACCGCCTCGGAGGGAAAACGTGTGATCCACTTAAGCTTTTCCCTTTTTCTAAATCTTTTATGGCTATTTAGTGCTGAGGATCACTTTCCTCGCCTCCTTTTCACTCCAATTTTTCAACATCATATTACCCCCATTTCCTCCATAAAATATATCTCTCCAAAAAATTGTTTTTGGAACAAGCGAAAATCCGAACAATAACATATCGATTTGGATATAAACTGATTGCATGCATGGGAGTCGTAATCCTCAAGAAAAAAAGGATGTATTTTTTTTCTCGCTGAAAAGATGATGAGAAGGGAAAAATGGAGTTTTTGGGAACTGAAAGCTTGCTACATTTTTTCCTTCTCTCGAGCCTCCTCGATGGCAGGAAGAAGGGGATGATGTGTTGTGTCTTGAGGTACAAAAAAAGTAATTTATCTGTGCGGTGGGCTGACAGTGGTGGCAATGTATCACGCTCTCCCTCCATATCCTCCAACCTCCACATCACATGAATATTTATGCGAGAACATGCACAGCTTCCCCCAACTCACTGTCAATTTCAATAACCACTCACATCATTTTTTTCTCAGCCGAGCAGCGCAGTCCCGGAACAATGCCGTGGAAAATTTCCGGGGTTTATACAGTATCATTTCATGCACCATCCATCCATCCATCCATCCACCCATCCAACCACTTTTCCAGCTCAAGTGGGCACGAACGAATACATAAGCACACTTTAATTGGCAATGTTGGATGGAATAGAATATACTTCCTCATCCCGTCTGAGAATGATGTGGACATTTTATTGACGGCCCATCCGGATAACTTGGTGGGTGAACCCAATAATCACGGAAACAGTTTTGTTGTCCGAGAGAGAACTGGAGAACCCACATCAAATAGAAACCTGATCTCCCGGTAGTCCCGGTCCAATCCATTCAGACAGATTGCACAAAAAAGTATGAGATTTTGATAAAGTATTCAGGGATGAATGAACACAACCCGAACGAACGAAATCCCTACGCATAATAATATAGATTCTTTTTTTTTGCATTTTCGAGAGGTTAGAGAATAGGAATATGGTTGGAGAAACAATAACATTTCACGGTCGCATGACCATCACCATATCGCTCGCTATCCGTCGCTCTCTGTAGCCACTCCAGAATAAAGTATATTTTTCTCTTTGAGGCATCATATTATGGGCATTAATCACAGGTTCAGAGGGCAAAATCCTTCACATCATCACGCATTTTCGACGTTTTGAGTTACAAAGAGTTTTTGAGCCCCCAGTCAGCATAATTACCTTTCGCTGTTGCTCCCAAATGGGAAATGGAAGCACAAAAGGGAAATAATGTGTGTAAAGTGTTGACGGTGAAGAGGAACTGAGGAGTGACCTGGCTGAGAAGAAAGAGAGTGAGATCACAAGGAGGTTTGGTGGTTCCAAGTTCCAGTCTCTTTTCATCATTTTCCAGGATCAAGCCGACGACGACGAGTGCGGCTTTTCTTGCCTAATCTTGAAAAAGAGGCTACCTCTAGTTATAAAGCAGGTGGTGCATGGATGTACAAGTCTGCCACCTCTTCCCGTCTCCAGTGATAACGAAGAAAGGAGAGCGGTAGTGCTAGATATATAATGCCCTCCTTCTTTTGCCTTCATGAAATACTATCTTTAAAAGGATTGAAAAGTTTATTTTTTGGAGGAAAGAAGTGAGAGGCTCCTTGAGAAGGAAAATGTAAATAGGGAGGTGTCCATAGCCAGCATGGTGAGGAAAGCCACTCCAGAGAAACGTATATATATATAGAGAGAGTAGTATTCATAATTTTTTTGTTGATGTTGATTCCCCGCCGCTTAGTCGCACTTCCTATCCGGCAGCTCCAGCTCCGCTTGTAACCTGAAACGGAAGCTGAGAGAGAGCGAGGATGAATTGCCTCTCTGACTTGGACACGACGCTATTAAAAAAGGGCTGTTTTGAAATTTGAGCGACATTCTGTGCTCCATGCTCGTAGTCCCGGCTCAAGTGTAATACAACTCTGCGTTTCGACCCTCCTCCCTCCTTCTCTCCCTTTTTTCGTGGTTTTCCTCCAAAAGAATACATGTGTGAACTGATGTGTTGTTGGAGGATGAAAAATGATTTCTTTTCAGTCTCCCTCGAACCACCTCATCACGTTTCACTCCGGCTCCACCACTCCACACACACAGCCAACAACAAAGGGAGATGCGAAGACTGCGACTAGGGTGGCGGCAGCGGCGGCGGCATACCAGCTCTCAACAAAAATCAAATTTCTAAATATTTAAAAGGAAAAATTTCCGCTTGTGGTAACCGGATATATATGCAAATGGGATTATATTCTAGGGACTCGCTCAGTCCATGCCTTTTGGAAAGGGAAAAAGGTACCCTACAACACCACCGCTACTACATACAGCCACCGACGTTCACCGTGCTAGTCCATGTGGAACTTTTCCCGTTCTCGTTGCACTCCACCTCCGCCAAAATAAAAAAAAGAAAGAAAACGGCAAGGAAAGGAGCTGGCTGGATGGATACACGTTTTCCTACAAAGTCTAAAAGGAAAAATCCCTCTGGAGAGATCTCACCCTGACATTCTGAATTTTCTCCATTCATTTTCTTCACGGTTGCCACTTTCCCATTGTACGAAGTAGCACAGCCTTTTCTCCTCCCTCCTTCCCCACCTCCTCCCTATTCTGGAACGAACAACTGGAACGAAATCCAAGCGAAGTGGTGCTGATGATGTCACCGATGATGCTGATAGTTTGCGATCACAAAAATAGATCACTTTCAGCGAACCACCTGATTTTCCCAAATTAACAGAGGGAACAGCAGGTGAACCGGTTTCTCCCCGGTGAACCACCACATATTTTTTAGACAAAGAGGGAATACGCGTAGTACTATGATACGCCGATCCCACTTGGAATTCCCCATTTTTATTCTCGCTCCAACTAATTGATCTTCAAAAGATGGCTATCGAGCTCCAGAGATTCCAAAGGGATTTCTAAAATGTAGTTACCTGCTTTGCTGATACTGAGCAGTCGATACACCTCTCTCCATTTCCCTCTCTCTTGGAAAGAGTAAACCTAAAAAATCTCTCTTTCAGCTATAATGTCACCGAATTCCAAAAAAGAAAAAAAAATCTGGAGAGATAAAACCAAACCAACGAACCATCCTCATCATCATCATCATCATCATTCCCTCTTTTTCCTCCAACATTCCTCCTCCTTTCATCATTCCTCCTGCTCCTTTAGTTGACTTTCCCCCAGAAAAAAGTGTATCACGAAAGAGGGGAGGAGAGGAGAGAGGACTAGTGTAGTCTTCGTGATCTCAAGGTATTCCATCTCAAACAATTTTTTCCCCTTTGAGATGAGAAAAGAGAAAATCTGGAAGCTCCTCTTTCAAAAGGAGAGAGAGAGAGAGAGAGAGAGGGAGGATGGGAAAAAAATGAGAGCAAGAAATGAATTTGCCACAGAGGCACACACACACACAGAACACAAGTGAACCAAGCAGTCAGCCAGTCAGCTCTTCATATTTTATGAGACGAGAAAGTTGGCTGAAGAGACATTAGCCAAGTCTCCTCCAAAAGGCCTATCTCACTTCCTCTCTATCTCTCTCCGGTTTTGTTGAAAAGGGGAATGGTGGTGGTGGATGCGGGTATATGTACTAGTACTACTACAATGTATATTATTATTATTATTATATATCCACAATAACAGTAAACACGAGACGACCGGAAGACACCCAATCATATCGCATCATCATCATCATCATCTCATACTGAGGCTCATGCAGTGCGCCACCAAGGAACAAAAAAGGAAGGAATGATAACGTCTGCTGTCTGTTGTGTAACCACACAATACTCCGAGTAATTGCGACCATTGAGGCTAACATTAAATTTCGTTTTTTTGTGTGTCCATTTCTTTCCTTTTCTTTCTCTCTCAACTCACATCATCACCACCTCATCCCGAGTCCTCTAAGCCATTTTTTACGATCATCCTCCGAGCTCCGAGCTCCTCCAGAATGATGAAGTTGATGGGGAAGGGCATTACGTAAATTATTTTTCAATATTAATGAGCCCGGTGGTGGAGGGGTGCTACTGCTCTTGCAACAAGGGCCGGAGAAGAATAAAAGAAAGAAGGAGACGGAGGAGGGGTACGCGGTGGTCATAAATTTGGAGGAGAAGTGTGCAGTATATTCGTTTATTGTTGGGGAGTGATTAAAAATTTAGGGTGAAGACTCCCCCGGCCCCACTCACTCCGCTCCTAATAACACCAATTTTTGCAATTGCACAACCAGCAGTCAGAGCCGTATGGAGTGAGTGAGTGAGTAGGTAAATTAACTTTTTTGCAATAAAAACCCTAGTTTTACGACAGCTCTGCCCCGAGTTCACAAAAAATATTGTTTCTCTTTGGCTGTTTCAAGAAAGAAGACGGCGGAGAAGGGAAAAATTGCTACTGTAAACTAGGCTGGATGGAATGGAACCGGGTGGCTCCGTCTCTTTTTTTCCTTTGCTAAAAAATAAATTAGTTGGGACATCACGTAAGTAAAGGTTGGTGGAGTCCAACAAGCACGGAATCAAAAATGGGGAATGACTGGAGGGTTCGTGCCGAACGGGCTTTTGAAAAGAAAATGATGATTCCCGCAGGCAGGCAGGCAGAAGGCAGCCCTTTATAAGACAACTTCATTCAGCTATGCACCACCTACCTCCTCATACCTCTCAACTCAACCACCAAAAACAAAACCCTATAAATTTCTCAACACGTAATCAAGAATGGTTGGTAGTTTGGTAGTGGCTACTAGCTATTGAGTCCAACCAAATCCAAATTTCATCAAGAAAGTGTGCCTCTAAGCATAAACAAAAAATGGTTTGCAATAAATGAGCATGGAATAATAAAAGACAAGTGGAGCTCATTCAGCTTCTGCACGCACACGCATTCCACCGCACAAATTGGAAGAAAATGTTTAGAAAAAAAAGAACAGCAAAAAAAACTGTTCCTTATTCCTTCTCCAGCCTGCCAGCCTGCCACACAATCAAAGAGTCAAATGAATTTCATTTCTCACGAGTAAACAACTCCAAGTGGATGAGTCACGGGAAACGCCAAAATGCTCCTTTCAACGAGCTCACTGGACTCATTCATGGAGTGAGTGGGAATAGAAATGGCGAAATCAGTTTTATTTTGGTGTAGTCCCCTGCTGTAGTAAAAAGGGAAAAATCATTATGAGTTGAGCAGGCATTCTTCTTCTCCTCCTCCGTTATCTTTTCCTTCAGGTACAGGTGGTGATGGAGTTGGTAGTAGTAGATTGAATGTCCAAAAGGGAAACTCTTGGCATTGCGATGACTGAATGAAAGTGTGACTTATTCCCTCCAAGCACCCCTCACCATCACCACCACCACCGCCACCTTCAGTCGTCGACACAATGTTTTCCAATTTCATTTTAAGTAAATTACTGCCGTGAGCTGTTGGAAGCTGGAGGAAATGATTGAATTGTTGTTGTCTCCTCCAGACAACAAAAAATAAGAGAAAATAAAATCTTTGCGAGAAATACACAATGTCTTGTTGCCCGCCCGCCCTCCCCCTTTAAATAAAAAAACTTTTCGGTTATTTCCCACTTTCTGGAAAAGGTTATGGCTCCACTTTTTTAAATTGTACAAAAACATGTTTTTCGTTCCCTTGAAAGGATCCCAACGGAATTCCCCTTCAAGATTTCCGTCAGACACGTTTACGGGCACGGAGAGGATGAGAATAAAAAAGACAGATACATGCAAGGAGAGAGAGAGAGAGAGAGAGAGAGAGAGAAGGAGAGAGTGCGGCGTTGTCGTCGATTCCGATTGGAGTGGTTGCTCCTGCAAAAGTTCTTTTTCTATATATATTTTTTAAAAGTTGAGCAGCAGTTGCTCCATTTTCACACGTTCTACACACTTTTCCTTTTTCCTCTTCTCCAGAAAGGTCAAATGTGAATGGGGAATATGGGGAGCGTGGTGGGAGTGAGTGAAGTATGGGGAGTAGGGAGTATATTATCAAAGGTTCGAACCCAACTCAAACAATTTTTTTTTGCCTCGAACAATTTTCACCTCGCTATAAAGCCACTGAGCGTAATGAGCTTGCAAACAATTTTCTTATCTGGTTTGGCAAAAAGATCAATTCGCTCTGCTATTTTTGCAAAACCATTCCCTTCATATAAAGTGGACTGTGTGGAGTGGAGGTGGTGGAGTGGAGGACGAGCAAGTTGGAGTTGAGCCTCCTCATCAGTTACAGAGGGAGTACAGCTGTGGAGCGGTGGTGGTGGTGGTGATCGTATAGTAAAAACAAGGCACTTTTTGATAGTCTGATTTAGAGTTGGGTGCGAGTGGAAAGAGAAAAAGATGAGAGGAGGAGGAGGAGGTGGTGGCATGGTGGCATACTGGCATAGGTGGCTCCAACACCAGAGTCGAAGGAATGAAAAGGGAAAAAGTGAGGAAAGAAAATAAAAGCAAACTTTATTGCTCACGTTGGCATATAAATTCATGGATAGCATGTGAACCTGTCAGCAAAACTGCTTCGGCACTGGCTCCTCATCCTCTCTCCATCCCCACATATCCCACTCGGTTCCAAGGTTCCCAACTGGAGGAAAGGTTCTTCTAAGACTATATAGCCACACGGGCTCCATCCAAAACTCCTCCTGAATGGGTGCACATTTACGCTATCAAAATGTATGCAATCTTCCCATCTCCCATTTCCGAACCCGGGTGATACTTTTCTCAACACCTTTTCTCTCCTTTTCTCTCTCCTCAGCTGAACATGGAAGGCGGAGGGGTGGGGTGAGAGGGAAAGGGAATTTTTATATTGGATTGATGGTACGAGGCTATCATGGCAAACATCAAGCTCAATTGAATAATACCCTGCCCCTTTGTTCATCTGTCATCATCATGTAATCCGAAATTTGTGGCTCCAAACTCGCAACTCTCTTCTTATTCAGATGTTCCTTTCTTTCTCTTTTCGTGAGATATACTTTGAGTTTGAGTGTTATGGAGGCAGCATTAAACTGGTTTGGAAATATTATCCTGCCCCGCCTATATTTCAGCCATTTTGGAAAAATGAAACATTTAAAACGAAGAAATGCATGTGTGTGGGGAAACCGGCGATGGGGGGAGGGGGAGGGAGCATATTGGCTTGTGTGTGTCTATGTGTGTGTGGTAATAAGCATGTGGGGGATTTTGGAATGTCAGTGAAAAATGAATTAGCGGGATTTATCGAGGCTTTTAGGGGGATGCGGTCGTGTTGGGGCATACGCTAAATTAGAAGGACTCTGTGCTGCTCTCCTTGTTTCCCAGAACACGAGTGAAGCGATGGAGGAAACAAGGACACCACCAGCACCACTTGCACTCTTCAGCCCTCCGAGCCCATTAAGCCTCTTGAGCTCCACTCTCCATATCCTCCACACACTCACTCCATTCACATGCGAGCAGAGTGAGTAAATGTAATGTAATGAGCAAGCAAATAAGGTGATGTGATGGTATGATGTGCACTTTACAAACCCAAAACTGAGGATCCGTCGTCCGTGTCCTGATTCATATGCAAGTGCACATCCATCCCATCCCCTCCTCCAGCAAAAACTACTCTTGATCTGTTTACTCTTTCTCAAGTGGTCAGATAATATGTACTTTTTGGTTTCGGGCTGCTGAGCATACGTATAGGCAGCCCATGCGGTAACAGAACGAACGGGAAAGGAAGGCGAACGGATGGCATTGGCAAATGGGTCCGATCCCGTGCTCAGTCGGCGTAAGGAAACCGACAAATTTTGTGGGATTACGGGAGGAGGACAGAGTAAATCTTAAAATTTACTTTGAGAGTGGAAACGAGAGAGAGAGTGGCGGAGAGGAGAGAAGCGCAGTATGCGACTCTGTCCCTTGCAGAGCTCAACTCAATTTACAATTTTACAAACTTTTCCCTGCAGGAAGGAATATGCAATGCCATGACATGCAGCCAATTACAAATGGCTAATTTAGTTCATCACCCGCAAAACAACCTCTTCTTGTCTCACATCACACACATTTCTTTTAAGAGGGAGAAAAAAGTTTTCGATAATGTTTGGGAATTATATTTATTATTATGTTTTAGACACTTCTCCCGATTCCGAAATGCGGAGAGTTGTGCACAAGGGGAGAGTGACAATAGCCATACGATGCAGATTATGGAGATGAGTGTCACTCCGTCTCCGTCTCCCTCCCCACATACGCGTCCCAACTGAGCAACGATTGTGAGTGGAGCAGTTGCTCAGATTTATTATTAAAGAGCATTCGAAACATGTCAGGCGGAGGGTATGACAGATTGACGTCAGTTTTAGCAAGATCGCGTCCTAACTGAGCAACGATTGTGAGTGGAGCAGTTGCTCAGATTTATTATTAAAGAGCATTCGAAACATGTCAGGCGGAGGGTATGACAGATTGACGTCAGTTTTAGCAAGAGCCCCCCTTCCACCCTCCATACACTCACTCCATCCATACTCCATACGCAGCCCATCAGAAGGACGACCAATGTGTGTACAATATAATATAAGTGACACAAGCAGCCCATGAATTCGTTAAGGAGCTCAGAGAGAAGGAGAAAAACAGGAGATTTGACGTCTACTCCAACTCGAACGAAACCACTCAAAAAAAAACTCCGTGACGGTTGGCTCGTCTGCTGCCGTGCCGTGTGAAGAAAAAGTTGGCAAACACGGGGGAAATGGGAATGAAACAGAGATTTGTTTCTTATCAGAAAATTGAGAGTCGATTCGGTAAAGAGGAAAANAAAAAAAAAAAACTCCGCGACGGTTGGCTCGTCTGCTGCCGTGCCGTGTGAAGAAAAAGTTGGCAAACACGGGGGAAATGGGAATGAAACAGAGATTTGTTTCTTATCAGAAAATTGAGAGTCGATTCGGTAAAGAGGAAAATATTTGAAGCTTCTCTCCTCTGCTCTCTCACAACAAGGATTACAACTCAATCTTATTTCTTCTTCGTTCGTGGACAAACAAGCACACACAAGACAAAACAGACAGAGTGGAGGACGAGGTGGTTTTTATTTTGGTTTGGTGGGGTGGTGGTGCATGGTGGTGGGCGGACAAAAAGTAATGCATATAAAGTAAACGAGAGGATCAGGAAGGAGAAGGACGTTGATCCAATATTTATTGCTCACAATAACCCGCTCTCTTTCTTTCCTTTTTTGCTAGTTGTAATGGGAAAAACACGATGGATCAATTTTTTCTTTTGGAGATTTTTGTGTGGACAAACCACATTTTGTCCAGGTTGGAGAGTAATAGGAGAAAATATACGTTATTTCCAGGAATTTTGTGTTCAAAGATCATGTTGGGAGGGGATTGATTGGAGATCAGGATGAGGATGGAGGAGAGTCGTGAAGCTGCTATGATATTGGAGATTTGTGTCCGCCGGGGATCTTGATTCTCGATCCAAATGCTCCCTCCTCCGCTCCTTCCGGACATAATAATATTGTTGATGCAATAATAGCATTTCCAAAAGAGTTGAGACGAAGAAGGGAGAAAAAAATCTAAAAACTTTGTGGCTCAGCCATTATTCTCCCCAAAAAAATCCGATTTCTACGAAAAATCTTTTGATTCTTGGTGAATTTAGCTGGAGCCTGGAGGGGAGTACATGCAATAAGGGAAGGAATATAGCAGCTAACAGAAATTCTTGAAAAACCAGCTTTCTTATTTCATTCTCATCATCCCATCTAATTTCTTGATGTCAGAGTTGCTCCCTCCCGGAGCGAAACAGCAACACACAGAGAGTAAATTACGAGTTGGAGGGAAGGCATGCCTCCTCCTGTCACTTCAACTTAGGCTCCGGCCCGATTTTATTTAGGCGACAATGACAATGTGTAATGATGACAAGAGGATGATGATGATGATGGGATTGCTCACTCGAGCATCCCCCTCAAAACTTCTTTTCCTCCTCCACCGCGAAAGATAGGTCCGCCGCCAGTTTCAGGCTCCTATAGAGTTAAACATATAATTTCCCAGAAAGAAAAACGGAAAGAGATAAAGGCCGAAAGTGGATTTCTTTAAAAACCAAGAAAAAGAAAGAAAGTGGATGTGTATTTGCCTTTTGGCCATGTTTTTTTTCTTTGGAGACGGCGGATTGATGAATCCACATTATTCAAATGTTTATCTGAGGGAAGCAGTACGACGGTGGTGGATGGAGGAGAGGAGGGCTATAGAGGCTCTTCTTGTCTGTGCTTGGCTTCTCTTCTCCTCCACCTCCACACTGCACTGGAGTTGGAGTCATTCATGACGGGAGAGAAATGAGTATCATTCTTTTCTTCCACTTCCAGTCAATAGCTTTTTATTTTCTTATTGCTCCCAGCAATACCAAGAACAAGACGACGACGACGAAGAAGTAGAAGAATCTGATCAAGAAGAGGAATATTATTGCTTCTTCTTTTTCACCATTTGGAGCAGGGACTGTTGGAGTTGCCACCGGAATATATTAAAGGGAGGGGTTTTCCCCTAATGTGCTAATAATGAAAGTGCTGATGATGATGATGATTGCACTTTTCCCCTCCATCCAGTCAGGCAGGCAGGCAGG
Organism: Dicranocentrus wangi; assembly: GCA_036850665.1. Taxonomy (NCBI): domain Eukaryota; kingdom Metazoa; phylum Arthropoda; class Collembola; order Entomobryomorpha; family Entomobryidae; genus Dicranocentrus; species Dicranocentrus wangi. Next base: position 112,394 of record JAANSN010000016.1, on the reverse strand, counting down.
CAGGCAGTCAGGCTGAGTGAGAGTGTATTTCATTCAAGGGGCTCCCTCCGCGAGCGAGCAATGAAGGAATGATGACTCTGCGAGAAAAGTGTTTTTCTCGAAGCAGAAATATCAGCAGCAGGGCTTTTTGGCGAGACAAAAAAATGCGGAGACTATGGAGCTGGAATAAGCTGGTGTGGAATAAAGTAAAGTACCTATATAAAGTACGTATATAGACATATATATTTTAGTCTCCGGAACGATAAATCAGTGGGGAAACATCTGCAGTTGAAATGGTCAAAGGGGCTCAAGGGGGAAATGGGTGAAAAACAATGGAAAGTTGAAAAAATGCAGTGGAAGGGACAAGCCGAATGGGCTTTTTATCACGTTGCCTGGAATCTGAGCTGACGACTACTACTGCTCCAGCAGGGATGACGCTCACCGTGCCTCGCAAGAACTACTACCAAAAAATAAAATCTGTCCTTGTTTTTCCTATTATGCATCATCATCAGGAGTATAAAGTATCAATGTCGATTTGGGATTCGAGGGGAAGGAAGGAAAAGGACGTGTGGACTATTGCTTTTTTCTTTTTGGTAAACCTAAAGTCAAGCCAAAAACGGGTTGTATGGCATCCTGCACTGCATGGCTCTGCCTCTCTCCAGAGAAAGGTCAAATGTCAAGGGAAAAACTACGCAAAATGTTGTGTTATTATTTTTGGTTTTTTGATCTTGGCTCATATTTCAGTGTGGTCGTACTAATCATCATCCCTCCATCCTCCGTTGCTCGGAAATGGGGAGGATGAGGACGTGGTAGCACGTAATAATGAGACTGGGGACAAGAGTGGCAGCGGCGGCCGTGGTGGTGGTGGCGACCTTTAACTGTAGCTCTTTTGAGAGAGGAGGGGGATTTAATCCGGGAGGGCGGATGGTTGGAGGGGAAGAGAGAGAGAGAGAGCGTAGCTGTAAATACAATTCTTCTGGTCGTGGGCATGGGCATCCGAGCAGCGGATTGGGAACAAGAACTGAGAGAGAGGATGAACGCCCTTTTAAGCTGGCTATCGGTGTCCGCCTCGGCAGGTTGGAGTGGGGCGATCAAGCAAGTGACACCATTTTCACGGAGAATTAACGACCTCTCATCCCGCTTTTCTGAGGGAAAAATAGAGAGAGAGAGTAGAGAATTCTTCTATTTCGGAATGGATGCCAACGGAAAGAGGGAGAGAGAGAGAATAATATACATTTCATCCTAATAAGACGATCAAGTCGGCTCAGAAAATGGCAAACGGAGACGGAGACACGAGACGGTGAGGTGATGTGCGAGTGTGTGTCTATGTGTCTGAGTCTCCAGCTCCGCAGTTTTTTATTCCTTAAACCTTAAGACGATTTTCCTCCTATTTTTTTTTCCTTGAGACGCTTTTGCCTCAGCCCCAGTTCCCGATCCACACGGTGGAGTTGGAGGAGACAGTGGAAATAATGGGAGTTGAAGGAGCTGGTGAAACGAGGAGCCCTTCAGCGAGCGAAGGTCGGCTAAGCTGTTTGTAGTGGGCCGCTTTTGTCACTCTTCTCCCTACTAATCCTCTCCCATCTCCTCAACTCTCCTCTTCCCTCCTCTCCCTCTTGCCACCACCAATTGTAATGACAAAAGGTAACAAATAACAAAGGGAGATTATAGGTGGATGGAGGGGAGCTTCGAAGCACTGCACTACTACTAGCTCTTCAATAAAGCAATGGAGTGAGTAGTAGTAGCTTCAGCAGTTGACGCCTGTGGCGGGTGAAAGGTGCTCCGAGACAGATTGACTATAGGACTGATTATTATTGTGAGAGGAGTAGTTGGGTGGGGGTTTTGGAGGGAGAATATATAACCTATGCTGTACTGGCTCACCTTTTCCTGCCCTCTGATTCCCATTCCCCCTTCTTAGCCAAGCACAAAGGGCTTATTTCAATGGAATCCTCATCAGCTCCAGTTTTCACACGACGCACACGGCGTAAAGGGCTAAATTGTATTGAAAAGCCACAACCCGTCATCATCATCATCTTTTCGGGGACCTCATTGAAAATCCCGTTCCGTCTGACAACTTTCTCACACTCCGCACCCCCACCCCCCTCACATTTCACCTTCTCTTTTCATGGGATTTCGGAGTAATTATACGGGGAAAATTGAAAGAGCAGCTCAAGCAAGGTAGCATAGCCGAGCCCCATATATGAATTGAGGAGGAGAAGATGAGGGAGTCGGAGGGAAAGGAGCTCGAGCCAGTCAAAACATGATTTAATGTTGACATCTGAATTAAATGAGACATGGAATGTGAGAAAATGAGCGTCACGGCGGAGCATGTTTCACCTCCTCGAAAAGTGATGTTGATGGATGTCTACTCATATTTTCCCCTCCGCCTTTTCCTCCCCAAACTTTCCAGAATTTTTTTCCCTCACAACGTGCTTCCCATTCCAAGAGGAAAAAGAAATGTTTCTCTTTTCACACGGGAGGATGAGGTAGAGAGCGAGGGGCTGTATAGGTTTGGCTAAAATGATTAATTGGAGGAGAATAATTAAGTGCCAGGGGAGGGCGGCGAGAAGATTGAAAAAATATAAACCGCCCCGAAACATCCGCCCAGAAAAATACGAAACCATGTAGCTCCCCCAAATTAAGAGTGACTTTTGACGAGACTATATAATAATCATAATTTCTTGAAATCTCTAAAAAAAACTTATTTACCTTCAGTTTTTTCATCTTTATTTTTTCTTGTAAGACTGTGCTCACTCATCCCTAATCTGTTTGCATAACTTGTGGTTTTTTTTCATTTAAAAAGATTGGATGATCGCCAAACATTTGTGGTGGTGGTGAAGCTAACGGGCGAGCCCCTCCAAACTCTTTCCGAGTTGTTCCCTAATAGGTAGTTCAATAACTTTTAACTCAATTTCTCTCCGGCAAGCTCATTTTTACCACCTTGCTCACATTTTTTCAAAGTTAAGTTACTATCCAAAAGCAAGAATGCATTGAAGATGAGGCTCACCCCGACGCTTCATCTGTCTTCTCAGCAAAAATATCCAGCAAGCAACCGCATAGTCATATCCATTTAGAATATGAAAAAAAGAGATAGCTTCATTTTTTCCCTCTCGACTAATCGTAAGTAAATTCTACCCCTCCGCTCCGCCGCATTTTTTTTTCAAGTTACCAGAATCCATTTCGAGTCCGGAGGAAAATTGGGCTTTTCCTTGGAATATGACTGTCAGCCTCGTCTCACGACGAGTCTCTCTCGCTGCATGCCTCTTTTGGCCCAGGTGGCTACCCAAAAAAAAACTCTTTAATGTATTCAATATACAGAGTCACTCCGTCTCAGTCAAGTTGTCAGCCGAGGAAACACGAAACACCGGTAGAGTCTTGGGAGAAGGGAAAAAATAGTGTTCAATAGCAAGAAAAAAACAAGTTGGTTATGGTTTCCTTATTCAGTTGGGTTGGGTTGCTGCGTTGGGTGGGTGCTTTCTTAAAACATTCAAATTCTCGTCGTGTCTTCATTTTTTTCGCCTCTTTCTCGGTCCGATCTCCGTTCCGTACCATACTCACTCACGATCAGAGGGACGAGTAATGTAATGCACAGTCATTTTGAAGGAACGAGAAAGAAGAAGGAAAAATGGTTGGGTTGGGGTATTCAACACACATTGGTTTTACTCGTGAAGGAATTTGCCTGAAGGCAAGGCGAGAGGCAGGCAACCACAAAGTGTATCCTTGTAATTAACATAACCTTCATATATATATATATATATATATATATTCCTTTAAGACGGAGACGGAGAACCCTTTTTTGGTTCCTTTGCGGAGGAAAGGAGGAAAGAAGGCGCTTAGCCAATTTCAATAAAATTTTACTACTCTCGCCTCTCTCCCTCCTTATTAGGAAGGAGGCATGGCAGGGAGTACATATTATTCTATCCGAAAACTTTTATCGTTTTTTCTCACTCATTTCCTTTCGTCTGAAACAAAGAGAGTGGAGCGAAGAGAGGGTTTTTATTTCCGGGCTCTAGTTAGTCAGGCAGGTGGTTTCAGAAATTACACAAAGTTGAGTTAATTATTATTCCTCAAGACGCAGTTCGTTCCCAGTTTGGCATTATTTTTTGCTACTGCTGCTGCGGAAGGAGAAATGCGTGTATTTTGTATGTAAAAGGATGAGAAGGAAGTAGGAGGACTCGCACTTTTTGTTTACTTTTCCCTCCGAAACAAAAGAGCTGAAGAGGACAGCAAACAGGGAGAGAGGAGGGAAGAGGAGATAAAAAAACTGATGTTGGAAGGAGAGGAGATGGAGTTGGAGGGGAGTTGAGTTGGGACTCCACTTTGGAACAACAAAGTGGATAAAGAGGGAGAGGCTGGGAAACAAGAGCAATTTTCTCCACGGAATAAATGAAATAAATTAGGGAATAACCTGGCTCTGTCCGCTCTAATCTCCTAAACATTAATTTTCTACTATTCTCCCCTCCACGGACCACGGAACTCAGGAAGCCGGATCTCGTCTCCCTTGCCATTGCTCCTCTCTTGTTGATCAAGGTTAAAAGGGGGAAGACAGGAGAACAAGGACATTTCCGAAAGACAATAGAGCCGAACAGGCAAAGTTTCGCGAGTTTACACGGAATTAAATCTCTGTGGCCACGACCATCATTATGAGATGATGAGAACCACAACAAAAAGGACTACTGCTGCTGCACTGGTGGAGGAACAAGGGGCTCAAAAACTTGCTCCAAAACTTGTCGGGGCTCATCATGTTGATGATGATGGGAAGGAGAAGTGAGTGTCACTTGCACAGTCTTCTCCTCTTCTCTCCTTCCTCCCTCCCACTCTCCTCCACGACTAAACGTGAGCGAGGCTTCCAGAGAAGTTCCAGAGTTTCCAGTTCCCACTCTCAACCGGCTTACGATTAGAAAAGGAGAAAAGAACTTTTTTCTCTTCCTTTTTGAAAATGTTTGAGATGGGAGAGTTTTCGGGGAAAAGCAGATAAGAATCCATGACGGTGGTGTATAACATCATGCTATCATGCTTTCTTTTTCTTATCTTGTGAAAAGTGCAAATCCAGCAGCAAATGACCGCATTAGAAGGCGAACCAGCCGTGACCCAACCAAAGTGATCCCGGTCGTGGTGATGGAGTTGAAGCAACGCAGCTTAAAAAAAATATATAAAATTATGTACCTCCGCGGAAATTAAGTGTTGCGGAAAGTTTTGCGTGGATTGTCATCCCATAAAAAGATTAATGGGCGAGTATAGTAGTCGCGGGCGGGTGAGTAACAATCCGCCTTCACTTGACCCAACTCCCACGAAATGAATCCCGGCACAACTTTTCCTCCAAATGGCTCTACTTTTTCATGAAATAAAATATATATCCAGCCAAGTCGCACTGGTAGCTGAACGGCGGCGCACAACAAAGGTGTTTCTCCTTTTCTGCTCGCAACTCTCGCCCTTCCTTCCTCCTCCCAATGACGACAAAAAATGGCGACATTAGCAGTCTATTTTTGTTCCAGGGTGACGTATGACTTGGCCAGGACAAAACTTTTCTCATCGTCGAGTTTCCTCGACTGGCGATGATGGAGGGCCCAAGGTACAGACGATATGTCGCCAAACAAGAAAAAAACTTTGAATATTTTTTCCCGTCCGACGACCAGAAGGAGCAGAGCAGGAGCAGGCGCTTCATCTCCTTCGAAATAAAAAAAGTTTTTTCTTCTTCTTCTTTGCCAAAAGTCATTGTGGAAGACAAGCCACGGGCTTCGACCAAAAATGGTAATACATCTTGGCTGCTGCTGCTGCTGGAGAGCTAGAGATCTGGTTGCAGTTGGAGGATTAGTCGGACACGGAAAGGGCTCGCTTGCTCGGGCAGGCAAAAACATCCTCGCCTAGCAAAACAGTCTCTCTGGGACAACGAGCGCTGGGCAACAAAATGGGAAAGGTCCACACGGTGGAATACAAAACCAACCACCTCATCTTCCTCTTCTGTATAACGAGTAAAAATACAAACAGGATTCGTCGTCGTCGTCGTCAAGAGATCTCCCTGGAAAGTTTCCCGAGATGAGCAACCCGCCGCCTGAGGGACTCAAATGCTTGAACTTTGGGGTCACATCAATGAAATGAGTTTGCGGTGGTGGTTTGTTTCTTGTTTCCTTCCAGCCTGAAATGAGTTCCAACTGTTTCCCCTCATCCGCGGATGTTGAGGATGAGCCGACCAATGTGCGCAACATGAAGAAAAAAATATACGAAATTGCGGTTGGAACTTCCAAAACGCGTCGCGTGGCTGTGAGAACCAAGAGGAACACCACCACACCATTTTCCCTTTTTTATTTTATGTAATATTAAATGCATGATGTGATCCAAGGATTGCATCTCTCCGCGGCAAATAATCCTTCTAACAAAATAGATAGTTATGTACCGTTATATTGTATGTATCCAATAATGATAATAATATGCTAGCTGTCTCTCACGCTCTCTCTCTCTCTCTCTCTCTCTCTCTCTCTCTCCATTTTTATATGCCACTGAAAACGAAGTAAAAACGTCTTCTTGGAGCTGCTGCACTTGTCCCAAGTCAAGTCAAGTCAAGTATTTTTTGCTCCGCGAAATTTATGTGCCTAAGTTGGAATCGTTAGCACAACTTTTCTTCTCCTCATCTCATTGTGGAGGGGGGAGAGGGAGGGAGGGAGGGAGTGCTAAGTGATCTTTCCGACTCAAAATGTTTTATTTCATAGTGCTCATTTCTCTCGGAGCCGAAAATCCTCACTCTATACTCTACACTGCACTAGCCATCCATATATATACTCCACATACTACTCCATATACTTCTCCCTCCACACAACATTTTCCGCACAATACATTTTTTCCGCTGGCACAACACTTTTGACAACGATTATGGGACTATGGAATCATTCGCTGGATGGAGAAGAAGAGAGTGAGAGAAAGTGAGTGAGGAAAATACTGGAATTTTTTGAACTCTTGAAAAGAATCACTTTTTTCTCTTCCAGCGGCAAAGTGGGAACCATGGTCCGAAAGAGAAGAAGAAGAAGAAGGGAGGCTTTTTCTTATTCTTATTGTTAGTAAAAAGTTTCAAGGAGCAGCAGAGACATCATTTTCTGTGCATTCCGCTACTCTGCACAAGAAACGGACACAGAAAGGAAGAAAGAGAGAGGAGAGGAGGATGCATGCATATTGCCCGGCTGATAAAGAAATTATATATATGCTTTCTTGGAGTTAATAAGATGGCTGGCGAGTGTCACGTTCGCCTCAAATGATCATGTCCCTAATGATGATTACCATCGAGGACGACGAGCGGTTACTGGAGACACTTTTTCCGCTTGCCCCAGCAGCTCTCTCCACTCCCAAAAATATATATTGTATTTTCCCAAAATTGGAATTGATTTTGGTGCCCCAGCCACAATTTTAAAGGAGATGGAATATAATATGTAAACGTGGGGAACGTGCTTAGCACTCCCGTCTTCCATCCTTCGGCTCCTCCACGTTCCCAACCAACGTGACCGAAAAATGCCCACTTTGGGGTTGCAATAAAGAAAAAACTGTCATTCTTGAAGGGCTTTTTTTGCATTTAGCCAATTGGCTTCCAGCTCGGGTGGCGGGTGGTGATCCCCAACTGGTTCTGATTTTGACAGAAAGTGTGGACCAACCAGCAAAGCTGTAAAATAAAAGTGGAATTGGAAGGGAAATGGGCTAAAACACTGGGGCTCCTCCGTTCTCCTCATTTCCCCCGATTTAGATGGAGGCACAAGTGGCGGGGCGCTAATAAAATGTGCTAATTTCCCGGAATGGACCCGTTATTCAGGTAAGGTAGTGGAGTATCGAGTGGGCCGCCGTTGCGTTGTTAGCCTCTGTTCTCATCTCAGTCAGTGGAATTAAGTGGAACAACGTGTGTGGCTGTCCGTGCCGTCCGCGCTGAAGTGGAAGCGGAAGCTGTAGAACAAGAAGAAAAAAAAACTTTTTCTTTGAAGCACTCTCTCTCTCTCCTGGAGCGAGGGAATAACAATGGCAGTTCTTTTCCAGTTGTGAAAAGTTGGAAATAAACTGTGGTTAATGGACATTACGGTAGGGTTTATGCAGAGGTGGGCTCCCAGTCCCCTCCAAAAATTCCGTTACAAATTGCACATATGGAGATAGAAAGAGAGAGAGAGAGAGAGAGAGAGAGAGAGAGAGAGAGAGGGGGGAAACCGATCCGATCCCGGTATGAACCTTTCTTTTTCGTTTGATCCCCCTCCTCCTCTTTATCCGATCAAAATCCAATATTTCCTCCAAAGTGCGTAGCGATGGGATAAGGTTGCAAAGGGAAAAAAGTTGTACTCTCTTTCTCTCCCTTCAGCTCTCAGTTTCAGTTTTGTTGTGTAATGGGCTGGCAAGTAATAATACGTAATATCGAGGGATCGGGAATGTTTCCGGGAATTGGTTGTTAGTTGAGCTGTGCTGCAATTTGAGCGGAAACACGAGTTCCAGAATTGTTTCCCCTTTGTTGTGGCCATATCAAATATTCTTGTAGAAAAAAGTCTTTCTTTTTTTGTTTTTTGTCTTGTCTCTCCTCTGATGCCACTCACCCGACGCTCCTTCCATGCCGCTAGCAATATATATATATATATATAAAGGGAAGAAGGACGGGGGCGAGGGGGGTTGGAAAGCTGGAAAGCCATTACATGCCTTCCACTTTTTTCCCTACGTATCACCACACATCTTATCCATCATCATCCGCCGCTCCTCCATTATTTTCTCCCATGATTACGTTGCTTTCTCACGATTCCCGAATTACGTAATATTGAATGCTCCTCGGGAAAAAACCAATATCTTTTCCTTTCCTTCTAAAGGATATAGAGCAAGCCAGACCCGTTTAATGTGTATCTTTGCATAATAACCTCCTCCCCCTATCCCTCCACGCTCCCTCCATCCATATTATATTATGCATGCTTTGAACTATATAGAGAGTCCCAGCCTCTAGCTCCCTCCACGAACGAACCAGTTTCAAGGGGGAAAAGTAAAAAGTTTTCCCCCCTTCCCTTCTCCGTTGGAAACCCGTTGGGGACTTGTGTTCTTGGCATATATAACCGGCCGCGCTCCGCTCAGTATTCTGATGTGGTTTAGATATAAATAAGCACATTAGAATGCACCAAGGGCCAGGCCCGCTTTGCAGATAAAAAAAAGTGCAAAGAAATTTATAGGAGGTGAAAAAGAGGCTCTCTCTATGCGTATACGAATATATATATTTTGGAGGGTATATATATAGTCTCATCTCATATCGTCTCGTCTGGCTCTCTCTGGATGGAGGAGACTATATGGAGTAGTGGAGGGAGGGCGGGAGGGAGCTCTCGGTTTGGCATGCAAAAAGGGCACTTTGGAAGGCTTACTCTAAATGCCACAACGACATTTTTCCCCTTCAAAAGAGAAAATGCTGATAGATGCCTTATGACCTCGAGTCATGCTGTTTTACGCTCGCCGCCAGAATATTATTACAGTCTCCTCGGAACAAGAGGAATGAATATATACACAGAAAAAAATACCTTCTTTCTTCCTCTCAAACTACTACATATTATCTCTCTCTCTCTCTTCTCCTTTTTATACGAAAATACAGCTCACCCTTTCCAAAACCAAAAAAGATAAGTATCACCGCGCGCTGGAATGATAATATACACAAAATATTATACAAACCCTTTTCCCCAAAAATTTCAACTTTTTTCTTCTTCTTTTTTTTATCTAGGATGATATTTTGAGTTGGGTGGAGGATGATACACACACTAGCTTGTCCTCCACTTATTATTATGCCTATAATAAAGGAGAAAAGAAATTTATGCAGAATAACTCGAGCAAAACTGTCCGCCGCCGCCACCGCTGCCTTTCAAAGGGACCGCAATAATGGAAGAGGGGAACGAAAGTGCCGTTGCCGTTTGTTTGTTGTTGCGAGAGAGAGAGAGCAGATAACAATCTGGTTAGGAAAAAATGCAAAATATGCTCCGACTAACGATTTTTATTTTGTTGGAAGTAGGGATGGGATATGATATCATGTTTTTGAGAATTATTGGGATGAGAAGGAGAGAGTAGTGCACACAGGGTTTTGAGTAAAGTGGGTGGATGGGATGGATGATCAACCTTGTTTATAAAAGTTTGAGTGGAATTTGGAAAGTATGCATGCTCCACTAGGAACGAACTAGGATATGCTCCATCGACAATGTGAAAATATGACGTAGGAGGGCTGGCTGGATGCTCCATGTTCCATCCACGTTCTCCTCTCTCTGAGCTCAATTGTGAAATCAGGATCAAAAGAGTCTCCAGCTCCAATGTCATTTCGGAGAGGAAAATGGAAAAGTTTTTTTTTGAAAAGTTGGCTAACCGGTTCATATCATCCGTTCAACTAAATTAGAGAGAGAGGTACGCGGAATAATATATATATTTTATTCGGGATGATCCCTTGGAAGTGGATAATGTATAGTAGACTGCTGTTCCAGGAATTTGTTTGCATGACTAATGCGGATTTTATTATTTTGGAGGCTCTACCCAAACGGAGGAGTTCTTTTTCCAGGAAAGTTCAAAGTTTGAATGGACTTACCTTGTTTAAGTAGTATACCGGAAACGATGAGGAGGAAGTAGAATAAAAAATGATGAGCAAGGCTTCCCGAAGCCATATCATGTGTTCATCGTCAACCCTCCGTCTTCCAACTGGCAAATATTTTTTATATTATTTTGTTAGCTGCTTTTGGCAAATCAGCTTCCACCTAAAACTAATAAACCATGCACTCCGAGAGGGAAAAATATAGACAAATGAAAAGAACGGAATGGACACACAAGAAACACCGGCAAAGGTTCACTCGGCTCACATTTTCATCTTTTTTTTAATTTTGTCAATTACTCATCTGCATAAGCAACTTTCAGGTTCTGATTGTTTTCCACCTCAACCTCTAATGATGGAACAAGGTTGAGTTTGCGATATTATTCGCGAAAGAGTTTTGCAGAGTGGCTGCTGGAGCACCAACAAGTTCAATGTCAAAACCAAGTAGGGCGCTATAACTATATGTATCTAATAATCTAATTAGAGGGAGTTAACTCAACTTTCCACCTTGTCCTTCCACTCATTTCCATCCGAGCTCTGTCCCTGCCCAACCGTTCGATCCCCTGACAAGAGGTGCAGGTGGACACACACACTTCTTGACCTTCTCCACACCTCGATGAAGACAAACACTCCAAAATGGCAAAGTTATTATTATTGAAGTAATAATGTTGAGGTTGAAGGTAATGAGGGGACTCGAATTGAACAAGGAAAGAGCGTTGAAAGAGAACCGCCGCTGATGACTATTTTTTTGAAGAGAAAATTGGGATAGAGTTTGTAACAACGGAGTGGAGCGGAGCGGGTCGTGCGACTGCGACCTGAGAACGAAATGTTGACCTCGACGAGTAGACCTCCCCGTCCACATCCTCAACTCACCAGCAGCGCCATACTCATCATCATTCAAACTGTTCGGAAGACAAAACGGAAGTTGTTCAAAAGAAAGGAGGAAAGTAAAGAAAAAAATGATAGCTAGTCCAAATTCGATATACCCTCCACACCACACAAACTACTCCACTACCCACAGTCCATCATTCATTTAGCTCCACTTTAATTTGCTTTAGCTTTTGACATCTTAGCTTTAGCTATCGAGCAGAAGAGAGGAGGATGCAGCAGCCCGTTCGTCAACGAAAAGTTTCCATTTCCCCCCCAGTTGTTGTGGTATATGGAGTTGGAGAGGAATTTTCGGAGCAGTTTTTTTTCTTTCTAATTAATTTCACTTGTCACCTCCTGAAACATGGAGCCCAGCGCGGTACAATAATAATGTTGTGTTGGAGTGCAGGTTGGAGCCGAGTTGGGTTGAGCAATAGGCAACCCTCACTTTTCATCTTGGAGGCAATGGCTTATTTGTTGAGAAGGGGAGCACCTTGAATTAATTCCTTTTCCCACCTCAACTCCACTCTCTCGTCGGCGGCGAACCAATAGCATGCTCAATAATAATGCTCTAACCTTCTGGATGGATGGATGGGAGTTGGACTATTAATTCCCGCAAAAAGGAGCACTTAAATCACCCTGCCACACAAAAACTCATTTTTTCCCGAATCCGCCTATTCCGCTCGAGTCCAATTATAAACCAACGAGTAATTTTACTCACTCTAAACGCCAGCCAGCACGTTCTCAAGGATTTGCACGCACGATATGAAAAAATAAACCAAAGTGAAAACGCTGTTAAATAATTTAGCAAAGTTTTGTTATTTAATTTTTTTATTTTATTTGCGGATTCAGCTCGTGGTGCTGCGGATGATGCAAAACGAGACCAAAGTATTTTTTGCTTCTTTCTTTTGTTTCTTGGAAAGGTGGAATTTTGTGTTATTTTTTATTTAATATATGATTTGTGTGTGGTGCAGGTTGAACTCTGCTTTCCTTCCCCGAACTGATGTTATTATTATTATTATGATGATTATTGGTATATGCTTTTGGATAATGGTGTGTGTGTACACCTCTTGGTGGGCTGACTCCCGTCTGGAAACTGTTTTTCCGAGGTTCCGTGCTCCGTTTTCTCATCCTCTGCTCCCATTCCAGTAGTACTGCTGCTGCTCCTAGTCTCCCAACATCATCTTCCCAATGATCCATATAGCGCCTATCAGTATTGCATGGCTCGGATTCGGCGAGGAAAGGAAAGAAAGGAATAGAGATTCAAGTTGTGTTTGTGTGTGTAGGACAGACTGCGTAGCCCTGAATAGCATTGCAGCTCCTCGCACTGAATCCCATTAAAGGCAAGAATGTAAAACTATTATGCATCCTCGGAGCCGTTATGACAAAATCCATGCAAAAAGAGAGAGCGCCTATCCCGTCCACGCTCCACCGCCATAAATACAATCCAAACCCTCCATGTGCACCTCTCTCTCTCAAACTCTCTCTCTCTCAATTGCGAAGTGTAGCAGTGCTCGGAACACTACTGCCGTTAATCTTTCAAGTAGGTAGTGGCTGTAGTAGTCGTAGTAGTAGTTGTGGAAGTAGTAGAAAGTTGGAATGAGTAGCTCTCTCTCTCTCGTAGCATTTATGTGTTAGTAGGATACACTTTCAGAAGGAGAAAGAGAGAGAGAGAGGATAGCCTGTGCAGCCAGCCAGGATTCCGACGTCAGTCCAAAAAAAGTATATAAAAATCTCTCCACTTTCTCTCTCCCACTTTCCCTGACAGTTTCGCGCAGGGGCAGAGAGGGCCAGAGCCTGGCTCGGATAGTGTGGGACAGGATGCCCCACACTGTCTATTTGGTACACACGAGCTGACTAGAATCCAGGAATATATCCTCTACATAAAATGTGGGCTCCAACCTCCCCTCCGTTCCAGCTCCAAATTCGAGTTGAACTGTGAAACGGCCCTGCTTGGAGGGGACTCGGTCCAGCTAGTTGCCCGGAGAAATGCATGGAGTGAGTGAGTGAGTGTGGAGAGGAAGGAAAGTGGCAGGAGGGAACGAACGAACCAGTGGATCCAGTAGTTCTCCTCCGTAGTCAGCCAGAGTGCCAGCCATTCTACGTGTGCAGAGAGCCAGCCCGGGTTTGCATTACTTGAACCGTTCGTTCGTATATATGCAAGGCTGCTGCTGGAGGAATGGGAATGGGCATTAAGGAAAGCGTAGTAGTGGAAGCAGAGGATTCTTTATCGACCCAAAAAAGCCTTTCCCCATGTAACCATCTCTCTCGCTCTCTCTCTTTAAGCATAAACTACTTAAATGTAACCCTTTCTCTGGCACATGGGCTCCTGCTCAAATCAACACATGCAGCCACAGCCAGCCTTTACGCTATTTAGATACTTTTCCCCTTTCTCTCCAGAAGAAATGTATTTTTTTTCTTTCCTCTGGACTACTGTTTGGCTGGCCTGATGGCTGAGTGTGTATGCTTAAGGGTCATTTCCAGACTGGGCGAATATATATATATATATACATATTATATATGATATAGAGGGATGGATAGATCTTGGGTCCTCTTGTATGCTTAGTTTTCGGTTAGGAACCTAGAAAATGTTGAGACTGCCGCCAAATTTGCAATTGTCTACGGTAGACTCATCTCCTCAACTCCCTCCCGATGGGGAAGAGAATGCAGGCTTTCTCGTCGATCAACTGCAGAGAGGAGAGCCTTTTTCGCCAGAGTGGAGTGGAGTGAGTGTGGAGTATGGAGGGTAGGAAGGAGAGATGTGGAGTCTTCGATCCAGTTTCACAGCACGGACGAGCCACCACTACCACACACCACCACCATGCATCAGCCTGGAATGAATTCAGAGCACAATAACATAACAGCAGCAGAGCAAGCAAGCAGATATACGGCATAAGAGAGAGAAAGAGTGTTTCGTTCCTTTCTCCCTTTTCTTCTTCTTCATCATCATCATCATCACCATTCTCTTCTCTCTCTTCTCCTCTGTTTCCCTTTTATTATACTTAGCTGAGGCAGAATTCGGAGAGAGGAGTAGAGGCATTTTCCCAATCCTGGCATGCCAATCTCAAGCCCGTCTCTAGCCATTTTCCCCGTTTTATTCTTCTTTGCTCTGGCCCGATGGTTGCTAACCTGTCAGCCGAGCGAGCGGAATGCCGTACTACTTCTTTCTACTACTACGACCAGCCAGAACTAGAGCTCTGCTCTGCCGAGGAGGCATCATGTGTTCAAAATGTGGACTCACTAACACATATTACATGTCACTCTTGTCTCCCCCTCCATCCATGTAGATAAGAATGCGGGGATTACTACTCCAAAAACTCGCTCTCCTATACCCACCGAAAAAATGGGATAAATTATAGCTCCAAAATAATATAGTGGGCTCATATGCCGCATTCCCGTTCGAGACGGATCAAGTTCAGAGAGAGAGGCTACGATACGTACGTACGTACGCCTCATCCTCTCTTCTTTTTTTTACTTTTTTGCGGTAAATAAAAAGGGGAAAATGAGTTGTAAGGTAAAAAGGAGAGGAGAATGGAAAAAGTTGGGCTTGAAATGATTGACTGCCATCCATCCTCCATCCAGGGAAAAAAGTTGCATTGTTTTACAACTTTGAGCATATTCAGGTCGCTTCAGAGTGGAACACCAAATCCTTTTGTAATCGGGCATTATTATACCCACATTTTTTAATATTTGGGATTGATCCCCAGCATCTCTCGTGTACAATATATTGATAGAGTGGAGGAACTGGAGGATTTGATTTTAAAACGGGCTCCAGTTCCTTTTGATAGATTGCAAGCGTGGCTCGACATCGACACACCAGCCGCAAACTTTCTTTTTTCGGAATGCATATTATTATTATTACTATTATTATTATTATTTCTTTTTATTGGCTTGCCAGCTGCGCCTGCCGCCGCGTGATCATCTCGCATCTCTCTCACCCTGCCTGCCTCTTGGGGCACCCACACCAGTTTCCCAGTTTACATGTTTTCCTCCAAACTTTGCTCCGTGTTGTGTATGGGAAAAGTTTTTGGGGAGAAAAAAAAGTTAAAAGTTGGTGGAGTTGCGTTGGTTGGTTGCAAGGCAAGGCAAGGCAAGGCAAGGCAAGTCGCGGAAAATTTTGTGAGGGCATTAATTAGGAAAGTATATATGGTGACTAGTTTAAGGCATTCCTAGCTCCTCCACCCCGAAACTCTGTGAAATGTGATCACTCTTGCGAGTCCACACTTGTCGGGATAGGCTCCAGCAACTCAAGAATAATAGCTTGCTCTGGGAAATGCTCGACAAGGGTCCGCATTGGCATTATTACACCAGCAGAGCAGCAGCACTCCAACTTCAGCAACACAACGACTGCACACGCAAAACCAAGTTGCGCTTCCTCCGTCCTCCCTTCCCTCCCGCTCCGCTCCTCCACTTGCCTCCAGTTTATAAAATGAACCCAGCTCTCTTGTCTACTTTTAATTCACTCCCATCATCAATCTTTGATGGCCTTAATTAATCTCTGTGTATTACTATGGATTGGAGGAGAGACTCAACGGCCGCAACAGAAAAAAACACCACCACCAATTCCACCACTTCACTTTTGGAGTGAGGAGTGGAGGGTGTGGAGGCAGGAAATCGACATGAATGCCACGCAGAGCAACTTTAGTTAAAGCATATTCTATGTACATATTATAGCAATTCCAAAACAATTTTCATTTTTCCTGTTTCCAACATCACTCCATCACTCCAACTCGTGCCATTTCTCACCAACGGGGGATTCAAAGAGTATATAGCGGAGCAGCGGTGGTGGTGGCACTTCCGGATGGGGCTCGTCGCGTTCCTCCAATCAGGGAAAATTAATTAAGGCAATATTGCATTTCAGCGATATACACACATTTTTCTCGCAGTTTCAGCTTGAAATGGAAACAATGACGGCAGAAGAGAACGAGGACGACGACGAGGACGATGACGAGGTTAGCTGGGTTGGTGGAATGGAACTTTATCTCCTCGTGGCATCTATCTATGCTCTCCTTTTTACGGAATCATAGTTTTCACGACGACGAATCATTATGATGATATGATGGAACAGGAAATAGGACTGGAATATTATTCCTTCTCCTCCTTCTCCTGCTCCTCCAGTTGAAAGTGTGCCAGAGGGGAATTATAAAGTATTTTCTGGCGGAGAAAGAGAGAATGGAGGAGAGTGGGAGCGAATGTTGTGTTTCGGTACATTCCATTAGCCGATATTCCTCATCAGTGTCACCCGCCTGTAATTTTCCCCATTTGGGCAAACTTTTCAGGCTTATTTCACTCGAGTTTCGAGTGACTTTTCAAGAGCTGCAAAAAATGGAAAGTCAGTCGAGGTTTTAATGCACAACTTTGGCTGGAGTGGTAGTCTCGCTCCTCCGCTCCTGCTCAACTATATACATAGATAGTGGAGGAAAAGTAGTTGGAGTTGGAGGGACGTCGAGCGTCGTCATCATCATCATCATCACCATTATCCTCGTCATCAGAAGCAAAGAAAGGCAGAGGGAAACCTCATTTTCTCTTTTTTCTCTCTCCCTCCCTCCCTCCCTCCATGCTCCATACTTACTTACTCGCTCCTCCATCCATTCTGCTCTCTTCCATTCACCTTGTGTTCCTTGCACTTGAATGTGGATCCATTCAACTCGAAAGCTGTATCAGGAGCCGTCATCAGAGCCGCCCAGTCAAAAGGAGCGAACAGAAAGCACCACCACCACTCCATTTTCGGTGAAAGCTTGTAAGAAAACACTTGTTTCCCCTTCCTTTCAGTCCGATATTCCCACTCAAATAGGTTATTCCAACAACCAACTACGCTAATTTCTAATGCTCCTCCAACTCCAACTCCAACAACTATATAATATCCGCCACCGCCGCATCGCAAGTCTCGCTGGAGAAAGTTAATTTCCATCTGTGGGTCCGGGGCTAGCTAGCTGGATGGAGTGGAGCTGGAGTAAACGGGAGCAGTTTGAGTGGAGCACTCTGACAGGTCAATTAACAGATTAGCCATTGCGCCAACCAAGCCAACCGGGCTGAATTTTCAAAGTGGGATTGGGAAACCACCGCCACGGCCAAGAGCGAAGCAATAAGAAAATAATATGAAATAAGGTTTACAGTTGGGTTCGGTCGGGGGAGAGGGAAACCAGCAGGCCAACTCCAACCTCCATCCATCCACTTTATTCCAATCCAGAATTAAAACTAAATACGAGGAAAGTGGGGAGTAGACTTGTTAGGATCGGGGAGACCGAGGAGACAGTTGACAAGTGAGGAAATGCTTAAACTGCTATATACCGCCGCTTATTTCCATGCTTCTCCGTGCTCCATGTTCCATCCAGGAAGGCAGGAAGGAATGATGAAGGAAGTGAAAGGGAAAATCAAGATTTATTTATTTCGGACCGGAGCAAAATTTCTCCCCTAAAGTTTTTTCCGCGTTTACCTTCCTCCTCGACGTTCTCGAACCTCCTCCGCACTCCCAATGTATTTTTGATGAGTTGTTGTGGCTCCTCATAATCAAAATGATGTTAGTCCGGGCCTAATCTAAAAATAGAGACGGGATGTGATCAAAATCTCGGATTTGGGATTACCATTGTGCCCATCATCATCCCAGTCGCATGGAAAATGCTTTAAAAAACTTTTTCTCTTTCCTTCTTTTTTCATTTTTTTTACTTGTTATAGATATATATTTTGTTTCCAACCAGATTCCCCCTATCCCCTCTACCACCGCCATCAAAATAATGGAGACAGAAGGAAAAGTTGAGTTATGGGAAATACTACGTACTACATTCATATATAAATAAGCATGTTATATATGTTTGGGAACAGAGGAGCTGGAGCTGTGTGTGTATGGTGGAATGGAAGAGGATTTACGTCTTTCTTGTCTCTTTCCTCCGATCCTCTTGTGTACACATGGAGAGACGTAGAGCTAAAGAGGTTGGGTTGGGTGGTGGTGGTGGTGGCGAGGGGGGGATGTTTCGGAAAGAGGACAGAGGATTCCCTGTGAGTTGATGAGGAAGGACAAGACAAAATTTTTTCCTTGCGAGGCATAAGCCTTTTCTTTCCATTTCCATGTATAATTGCCTGCCATCCGGTAATGTGAGTTGAAGCCTGGCTTCTATTAGATTTCCAGAAAGCAAGACAAGCCTTCCGAGAATGATACAAGGATAACAGAGCAGAGGAGCAGGGCAACAGCAGCAGCAGCCTCGTAGTCCCCTCTCCAAAATTGAATAAAACCCAGAGAAAAGGTAAAGTAGCTGAAATTTTCTCAAACCAGCATATTATCCGATCTCCTCCATCCTCCCGCTCTCTCTCTCTCTTTCCTCAGAAGAGAGTAGTACGAAAAAATGGGAAAAACCGAGAGCACATTACCTCAGCCAGCTCCATAGTTGAAGGATCAAAAAGAAGGAAAAATCTAATTTAATTTGGAGGAGCAACGAGAGAAAAAAAATTTCCACTTGAGAAAGTGAGCATCTTAAATTCCTCCTTAGACAGCCCCAAAACACGACACACAAGTTCCTACACCCCGCAAGAAGCAACCCCACCAACATAACAATCTACATGCTCATGACTGAGATGAGATGAGGAGGAGAGTGCATTGCACCTCCACAAAATAAAAAAAACTCCAGCCAACTCCAAGGCACTCTCACGTTCTCCGTATGTATATATATATATTCTTCCTTCCCCAGCCATGCCGGAGGTTCATCTCCTCTTGTTTGCTTTTAAGTAGTAGTAGTAGTAGTCGGGGCTCTGGTTGTTGTAGTTGCCTGCCTGTATGTGCTCTTTATTTTTTACGACAAGGACACAATGAGCACTCCTTATCTTCAATACTCATAAATACAATGCATGCCTTTAGAGCTGACTGACTCAGTGAGGAGGAGAAGGAGAATGAGAGAGAGAGAGAGAGAATGAGAAAAAACCCGGGGAATCATTACGAGAAACACGCAACAATGCACAACAGAAGAGAAGAAGAGTGTAGCAGTGGCAGTGTTGGGATCCATAAGATTTTTATATGATGATCCCTTATCCCTCCGAAATGGAGTGGATGTCACGGAATAGAAAAAAATAAAGAGTACATTTTTTCTGCTGTTGTTGGATGGAAACACATCCTTTCTTTTGTATCATCCTCTCTCTCTCTCTCTCTGTTGCAGACAGTTAGAAAATGTTTTTATTATAGGCGCTCTCATGTTCACTCGCTCCAAAAAGAAAAAAAAGAAAACTTTTTTTCTTCGTCTTAAACTTTTTTTCTCTTCTTTCTTTTCTTTCTTTCTCTCTCTCTCTCGTTCTGTTGGTGTGTCGTTAAAGATTCAGTTGGACGTTTGTTCTTGATCAATTATTAATGGAAAAGGTTGTCCGTGTAGAGATGTTCTACGCTGCGTACCTCTGAGTGGCACCCTACTTTCCAGAAAAAGAGATAATTTTTTTCCCTTCCCCTCTTCTTTTTCTCTTATTGCCTGTGTGCGGCTCCTGGAGAAGAGCCCATGTTTGCTTTGCCTTCGTTCCAGGAGCAGGTTTCCAGGTTCCAGCACAAACTGCTGAGGGAGAATAAGGGGGAAATATATTATGTGAATTGAAGATGGGGATGAGGATGAGCAAACGGATGGAACACGTATTTTGGAGGATTAGAGAGACAAAAAAGTGGAGCAGGCACACACAACAGCCACTTTACATAAGACCACCTTAGAAACGAGATGGATTACTTAGCTGAGCCAACATCTCCATTAGAACCACTCCACTCCCTCCACCATCACTCCATGCCGGATAGTAGGTTGCTCCTGCTGGATGCTGGATGGGTAGGGAAAGTAGGAAACTGTCCCAAATGCTGTCTGTGCACACGCAAAACGGGAAGCAAAGCAACCCGCTTCCAATTGAATTATTCAATTTGAGACCATATTTTCCGCTTTAATCACATAATCAACTTTCTCAATAAAGGATATCAACTTTGGGCCGACTTTGAGTCGGAAAAGATGATGATGCAGCGGTAATATTGTGAAGATAAATTGAGGTTCGTATAATTTTGCTCGTAAAGAGCGCCACTGTTTTCCAGCCCAAGCGGAAACGTAACTGTAAACCGCAATATTTTTCCATTTGGAGGGGCTCTCTCCCAAAATTCTTCTGACAGTTGCCTACTCACTCCTTCAGTCAAATAGTCAGTCAGTCAGTTCCTCATACATTTCCAAAGTGTATATGTATGCTTTTTACTTACTTCTTCTTCTCGTCTTACCTGCGTTTACCCCTTTTTTATCAAGTCATCATCATCCCACTATCGCTCCGCTCTCATCCCTATTGAACTTGCTTTCACCTGCTGCCGGCCCAAAAGGAAACAAATGATGTAGCTCCTCCGTCACTCACTTTGCTCAAGAGTGCTCTTAAAATACAAACATACTCTCACGACGACTACTCCATATACTCCGAATTACTTATATTCCTCCAATAGTCCCTTCCAAATAAACTAAGCGCAAGTTAGAAAAAACTCCAACTTGTTCTTCTCTTCTCGTTCCTTTAGGTTGCTTCTTCGAGTTTGTTGGTTCGCTGTTTCCTCTCGTATTTTTCTCTCGTACACTATTTATTACAAGAATTGGACTGTGGAACGGTTCCAGTAATTAGGTAATTGAACTGAATTATTTAAGCAGCCTCTCCTCTCGTTCCTCCTCCTCCTCAGAAAGATCACATGGAAGCTGTACGGATATGGATATATGGTGGTGCTGGACTGTATATGGAATGGACGCACGCCTCCACACAAACTAAAATTTCCAAGAAAGGAGTTTCTTTCTAACGGGAATCAGCAGTTTGGGAGAAAGAGAATATATAAAGTTGGCTCCTGCTCCTCTTTCAAGTTTAAGTCCATCAATTAATCCAAATAAAAATCCATTAGGGAAGTAGGGCCCCGATATTTTACAAAATTAGGGGATTAAATGAGCCAATAAAATAATTTCAAGGAGTTGCTTGCTTGCTACCCAGCTTCCATCCATGATGTTATCCCCAAACTTTCTGGCTGGAAAACGGTTTCCTAAAATGAAAAACTTTTCTTTCGAGAGGCGAGATCAATGGGGGACGGGATGGGGATATGGGGATCCAGGTGAAGGAGTCACCCGACCATAAATGTTTGCGGGAATTGTTACATTTTCCAAAATGATAATAGCAAAACAAAAAAGGAAGAAGGAAAGTTTGAAGCCATCAAATGAAGTCGGTTTCGGTTGGATTCCCTCGTCCTCACGGGCTGGATGGGAGGCTGGTGCAGTTCTGAAGGTAAAAAATGCGTCCATTAAATTTTATACGAGTTGAGGCTATCGGATGGATCGCTGCTGCTGCTGCGGGGAGACAAAAGGGACGGAGGGGCTTTGCTTTTGTCGCTAAAAAGTTTTGCTAAACGGTTGCTCCTCCGCCTCGTATCCACTGTCACTTTTACTCCAACTCGATGATCACTTTCCGACCGCCTTCTGGAAGAAAAGCGAGACTCGCTCCCGTTCTCCTCTTCCTATGCCTGGCGCTATCAGTGCCCATTTCCATTTCTCAATCCAATGCATTTATATTTTGCTGGTGGAAACAGTTGGGAAGGCGAAACAATAGGGTGAGCGACCAGGGGGAAAAATCTGGGGAAAATCTTTACACAAAAGTTTCTCTCATTCCTCCGCTAAAAGTCAGCTAAAAATCCAATTCTGGACAAGTGTGCTTTTGCTACACGGAAAGTGGGATTCGGCTTGAAGGCAAAGGAGAATCCAGAAAAAGAAAATGTGTGCCGGGAGAACCGCCCTCAAAAGTTTTCTCTTCGTTCGGGGAAATCTTGACGGGGGAATGATTGTTGATAAAAAGGCTATACATTATTATATGGATATATGGTAGGCGGCGGATGCAACATTTAGTAGAAAAAATATTGACGGGGGATTTTAAAGGAAAAGAAGTATATAAATATAACCTTGACTCAACTCATTCCAGTAGTCCAGGCAGAGAGGGAGAGGGAGAGAGAGAGCAGCGGAGAGTGCGGTGCGGACAAGCATAAAAACAGATAACCACGACTTCCACGTACGTACGGATATACGTTCTCAGTTGGCACCTCCACCTCATCGACGACGACGCTTTATCGATAACCTCGAATTGGGATTGGAAGTAAAAGAAAAGTATGTTTCCCTAGAAAAACGGCTAATGTTCTCTTATCCCATCTCCTCGAGAAGAATTTTGAGAAGGAAAGATCCACTCTGCGTGGATTCCGTGAAGCAAAATAAAATGCTGCCAAGAGAGCGAGAGTGAGTGAGAGAGAGAGAGAGAAAGAGAGAGAATTGCTTTGAGAGAGAAAAAAATGAGTTTTTTTGTGTTTTTAGTTGTTCTGGCTGGAAACCGCACGAAGAGGCAGGAGTGCAGTGGCCTACAAGTTTGAGAGAGAGAGAGAGTCGTGGTGGTGGTGGTGAGAGGAGAGCCAACTATTGCAATATTTTTCCTCCATTTTCCTCCCTTTGTGCTCCTGTTTATAGCCATGATGATTGTGTTTAACTCGGTTGTGTAACTTCCAAGCAGCAGCCTGCTCTTCTGTGTGTGCTGGAGTATAGAGTGCCATACAGCCTTGGCTCCTCCATAACATGGAGTAATCCTCCATAGGGAACATGTTTATATTGTTTTTCTCCCTGAAAATAAAAAAGCCTTTTGCCCGCTATATTATTATTCGTGATGATATGATATCGCGACAATAGGAGAATAGAAGAGGAGAAAGAAGGAGAGAGTTTTGCTTGGTTTATATTTTTTCTCGGTGGCATTTCTCCTATCGAAATGGGTTAAACGAGAGAGAGTCGGAGTACTTCCTGCTGAGTTTGCCGGTTTTGAGCTGGAATATGGTTTAGTCCTCCTCCTCCTCTTCTTCCAACTCGGCTCCTATATAACTTGCATGAATCTCTCTCTCTCTCCCTCCCACCCTCCCTCGCCCGTACTATTACTTTCACAACTGTCTTTTTCCTCCCATTTCCCCCCGAAAAAAATACTTGTCTTATTTCGCTTCGCGAGAGAGAGAAAGAGAGAGAGAGAGAGAGAGAGAGAGAGAGAAGGAGAGAGAATAAATGCATATATTTTCATTACCGACTTTTTCCATCCCACATCTCCCATCCAAGCTGAAAAGGGAAACCCATAGGTCTATATAGCCGTCGTCGTCTCATTCATTCTGAGCGAGAAAGAGAGGCAAACGTGAATGCTCTGTTTTCTTCCTTAACTGCACTCTCAACTGATGTATCTTTTTCCTCTCGTGGATCTTGCATGCTCGCCAAGAAAGGGGATCGATTCCATTCTGGAAGTGTTGGCCATATCATCAGCAGAGAGAGAGAGAGAGAGAGAGAGAGAAAGTCCCTTTCAAATACATTTTTTTCTCACACCAGCACCACTAGCAGCTCTACCACCGCCACTATATATCTATCCATTCAAGAAGGAAGGAGAGTGAGAGTTGGAAACGCGTTTCCCAATTTTCACTTCCAGTCCAGGCTATATATGGATATGCATATTATGAGAGAAAGTGGTCCAAAAAAAGGAGCACAACCACGGACTCCGACGACTACTTACTTCTCCTTCTCCTCCGCTGCTGCTGCTGCTATACTTCTTCAACCGTCCTCATCAACTTATACATATTTTTCCCTCCTTCTCCCTGTGCCACCACCAGCAGCACAGCACCCGAGACTCCCGTGAAGGAAGCACGAGTTGTGTCTACACGGACGTGAATTTTGTGCAAGGATCCTCGTCGTCGTTGTTGAACATGAGCCGATTTCCATACAAAATGGGCCTTTAAAACGAGACTCTCTTCTTTTGGTTGTATAGCGTCCCTTTCCCCCTGAACAACACACTCTGCTTCCCCGGAAAAACGCCAGCCTTTGGGCGCATTATGCATAGATTTGAGAAGGTAGACTGGGATTCATAACATTCTTCGCCATGCATGAATGCTCCTTTCAAAAAGGAAAAAAAATTGTTGGGTGGTGGTGGTGTAACAATGTCTCGGGTAGACTTTTTTCCTTTCGCTTTGTTTCCTCCAAAAAATGGAGAGAGAGAAAAGAAACGGAGAGCTATAGTTACTCGGATATTTTTCCCCTCTACTCTTCGCCAAAAAGTTGCCCATATTTTCATATTAGCCGTTTGGCAAGCAATAATAGCCGGCCGAAAACAACCAATTCATTTATTCCTTCCACATTCTCTTCCCTCCAATATTATTAGCACGAGCGAAGGGAAGGGAAACGACAGAGCAGCATTGGTCACAAAATTTCGTTGAAGGGGACGAGGATGAGGACTATTGCGTCGGATGGAAAAAGTCGATCACATTGTCATCAAGAACCTCCACGACGACGACGACGACGACTTAAGAACCACCAAAAAACCAACTCCACTCGAGCCTTCTGAAACGTAAATGCGTCTTGTCTGGCCCCTGTCATATTTACGATTATGCCCAAATTTAGTGGCGTGTTTGGCAAAAGTTGCTTAAAACCGGGAGGGCCATTAGGAGCCAATCTGTCTCCAGCGTTTTTACTTTGAATGGACTAGTCCGTTCAATGGAGTTAAGGATGATGATGATGATGATGATGGCGAAGAGGAGAGAAGGAAAAAGTGAGTAGTAATCCGCTTTATTTCCAGCACTCCCTCCCGTCAACCCTGCCCATTTGTCATGTTGTCATTGCCCGAGCTCCACTGTAGCGAGCTTCTCAATAAACAAGGATCAGAGGGGAACGAAAGTTGAAAGTGGTGGGGAAACAATAATATAACAACTGCTAAACTCATTGTGATGTTGTCACTCTCTCCGACTGTCCATTCTAACTATACAGCACAGCAGACTTTATTCTTTTTTTTTAAAGAAGACATTTTATGCATAAACCATTAAACCATTTTCTATCCCTTTCCCAAATTCTCCAAAATAAAACCCTTGTTTACTGGCTGCTTATTGTTGGGATTTAAGGCAAAAAATATGATGATGGACTAATGGCTTCCTCGCTTCACTCAACATCATCATCAGCAAGTTCCGCATATCTGGAAATCTGGAGAAAAGAAACAAGTCCACCTTTTTTCGCTCCCTTTACGATATATGCCCAGAAATGCACTGAAATAAAAAAAAGTATGAATGCAATATGAAATGGCTGGTTTCTCCTTCTTCTTTTTCAAGTTCGGATTATATGGGGTCCCTTTTGGATTAATAAAACTGGGGGGAAGTTGCCTTCTTGCTAGAATCTGCGTCTCAGGTTGAGACAATGAGTAGTAATTTAGTGTGGATGTGGATATAGCTCCTTGTTTACAAAGTAATTCATAAGTCTCTGAGTTTATTCCATATAATATGATCATTATTAATGGTAGTAGTAATATAATAGTAGTAGTAATAGTAGTAGTAGTAGTAATAATAATAATATTGACGTAAGTTTTTTTTAAACAGATATAATTACTCTAGCGTCATTTCCATAATATATTATTTATATCCTTGGGCTATAGAAATTGCAGTAGTAATAATGTCCACTCATCTCTGCATCATCAGTACAATATAGCATTTTCATATTCACTTAACTTATAATTATGCTATCATTATCATAATTTATGTTTTATAGCTATAGTTGTAAAATCTTAAAAGTTATACACATCTTGTCCCTTGTATCATATTATATCCCATCATGCGGAATCATCCTCGTTTTCCAGAAGAGCTCCGTGATTTTTTTAATTTTTACATAAGATTATTATTATTATTATTATTATTATTATTACACAAATGTAACCAGTTCACCATCATTATTAGCCTAGCAGGGAGGTTTCCTCTTTTCAAGGTTATTATTATATTATTTAAGAAACTGTTGTGTGTCGTGTCTCTGTGCTTTTAGTGGAGATGTAAATAGGGGGAGCAGTGTCCCGCCTCCTCCACCAAAAAATAGTAGGTAATTAGTGTGGATTTTATTTTAAAAAAATGATTTATTTTAGTATTTACAATTCAAGAGTAAGTAGATCTAGGACCAACAGGTTTTCTTTCAGCTAGCTTTAGTTCTCTACACAAAACTATATATAGAGAGATGTTCAAGTAAGAAGGGAAAAAGGAATGCTGAGCTTTTTTTCTGACAGGACAAAAATCACACACTTTATATAATTTAGCTATAGTTATAGCACTCCAGTAGTTTCCGAGTAGCACATGTCATGTCAATTTTTTTGATCGCACCAAAACAGCACTCTTTGCAATTTTGTCGCTGTCTCACAAAAGAATAGAGAGAGAGGAAGAAAGAGAGCCGCACCGTGATTTCCGTTATTCCATGTTTATTCCACTAATTCCACTATTTTAATGAAAAACTGAGGAAATACAAGGGAATCATAAAAAGAGTCCAATTTTTGGTTACAAAACAACACCATTCCTCATCCTCCGTAGTCATTAATTTCAACATTTTTTTCACTTAAAAAACAAGTAGTTTTCCCAAAACTTTATCTCAACTAGGTATAATATATAATATAACTTTATAGCTTAAACACTACAAAGATTTTTTGGGATGATGAGCGTTTTTTTTAAATCGAGATTTACACTTCTTCATGTTGTGTTTTCAACTTCCAGTAAAACGTAGTTTTCATATATTTTTTAAATATATTATTATTATGTGAAAATGTTTAGCAACACCTTCGTCGTTTCCCCACAAAAACTCTGTCTTTACCTTTACAAAGTACATTTTTCTATTTGGTAGCTTAAGTCTAGGCTGTATAAATAACACAAAAGGAAAAAATGGTCACGTAGTTCATGTACCCTTTTATAATCATAATTTATGTTCTAAAGTACCTTCTAATAAATCCTGTTGTTCTTGTTGTAAAATGTTTTTCGTGTGATGCATGATAGTAAAAAGTTTATATAGTTTTTTCTTCATTTTTCTTTTCTATACAATAAGAATCGGTGGTTTTTTTTAAACTGACAAAAGGATGATGATTTCGTCCTCCTCCGACCTAAGTATTTTTTATGAGCCGCAAATCAATCCTCTTGTTGCAACTCCTCCGTCGACGGTAAAAGCATAATTTAAGGATTGAAACCTGTGGCTGATGGAGTGACCGCACGCACGCACGCACGCAGGCATCCTCCACCGCGCCGCCGAATAATAATCCCTTCACCCGACGACCTACTTCCTACTTTACTACCCGCTACCTATTTACATTGAGAAATGCACAGTTTTTTGATGAGTTTTGACGAGAACACCTGGAAGTAGGTGAAATCCTTACGAGTATATCTTTTGTATTAATATATTATAAATCTTAAGTCCAGCTAAGTAAATATTTTTTACTCCTTCCGGCTACGCTTCTTCTTCTTTTTTAAATGCATACTTTCTATGTACAAACTTGATGTTTTTCTTTTGCCTACGATAAATCTGATCTGATTTTATTTTGTAAAGCTTTTGGTATAGCGTTAAAGAGCAGAGAGCGAGAGAGATAGAGAGAAAGGAGGCTAATATAATAAGTACGATGCAAGAAGAAACTACTATCTTGGGAATAAATACTTTTTTACTTTTTCAACTTTCTCTTGTCTATAATATTTTATTTGGTTTGGGTTTGCGGTTGTGGTGAAGTGGAATGTGTGTGTGTGTGATGTTGATAACGGAAAAACTGAAGATGATGAATGAACTGGCCTATAATAAATGTACAAAATGGAATACAACAAAGGAGCCGGGGAAAAAGGAGTTTGTGAGCCTGAAAGGTGGTGTAATAAACCTATATACCAAACGTGCGAGTGAGCATATATTTTTTTTATTCTTATAATTCCAGCGGTCTCCTCGGTCAGCACAATCATCAGGAAGTACACGAGAATCCACTCAATCAAATATATATATATAGAGTTCAATCTAAAAAAAATCCCTTTTCTTTACCACCTCACAACTCCAACAGGATAGCTGCGAGCTGATAAGTGCGCTGGCTAATGAGAAGAGAAAAATGTTGCTTTTTACGACATACTTTTGCTTTTGTTGAAAAAGGTAGAAAAATCGTTTGCCACAGCGTCTACCCTGCTTTCATTGTCAACACAGATGAGACTTGTAATATATTATCAAGTAGTAAAAAGTAGATATTATAGAGTAATATGATAATGATCATGATGCTGATGATGATGAGAAAAATGCAAAAATTGTTTCACCTACTTGCAGTACATGAGTAGTAGTCGTAGTTGTAGAGGTAGTAGTAAGTAGTAGTGGTTTTCTTTCAACGTCATCAGTTAAAATGTTTTATAGCTAGCGTAGCCTAAAATAATGGTAAAGTATTGTGTATAGATAAAAAGAGTCCTTATGAAAGAGACGATCCCTTTTGTTTGTTTTCGACACACGGAACTCAAGAAACGGAAGAGAACAAGTAAGATTTATAAGATATACATATGTATATAAATGTTGTTGAGTTTTAGTGATATCTGCCTGCCTGCCTGACTTGAGTCGCTCGCTACCAAAACCTCAAAAATGCTAACCTTAAAATATGTAACGACGAGATGAGAGTAGAGAGATGAGATAGAGTTTCGAGTTGCAAAATGGTTTGTGCTCTTTTTGGCCACACCCTCCACGGGAAAAACACATCTTTGGCAGAGATCAATATAGAAAAATGTCCACCTAGGACGATGACGACAACGACGAATACGAAAGCTATAGAGAATCCACTTCTCTCTCTGTTTTATATGCCGACTTTTAGTTTGTGGGCAGAAGAGAAAGAGTGAGAGAGTAAGTAATCATGGAAAGAGGAGAAAAGCGGACATGTTTCGTAAAAATGTATGTTAAAGAAGAAGGAAAAAAAGTTCAGACCAGCTGAAAACCTTTTTTTTGTATTCTCCAGAGGACTCAGCTACAGAGATGAACATGAAACACGCACACAAAACTTAAAAAATATATAGATATTAGATATATATGAATCCTGGCTAAAAGAAAGAGAGAGATATCCATCCACAACACACACTCTCTCCTACTCGCTGTTTTTTTAGTGACGGGGGGATGATGATGAGGTTGCTCTGTTTGGGAGTTGGAGGGACTGGAAACCGAGAGAGACCTTTGGCAGGACAAAAATTTTGTGTCACACTCTTTTCATTATGTCATTTCTAATTTTGGCGACTCTGATTTCGTCGAGTTGGTCGTCGTGGCTGTGGTGTGGTGGGGGTTGAACCGCCGCCACCGCCGCTCAACTCGGATATCGATTGGCAAAGTGGCGATGATGATGAGGAAAAGTGCAATCCGGAAAAAATGTAGTAGGATATGATGATGATGATGAAAAGAGAATATAAATTTGGGGAAAGTGAAAAAGGTCATTATTTCACGGTTGAGGGGAAAGAGGAGAGGTCGGAATGCTATTCTGACAATTGTAGCCTGCCACTCACATTCAACGACTCACATTGTCTGGCCACTGAGCTGAATCTAATTAACCACATTGTCCAATTTAGGAGGCACTTCACTCCAAGAAATAGACTGGTTATCTGACTCGCTTTCCTTTCCTTGCCAGCTTCAACTCTGAACAATAATGGTAAAGCCTGCCGGCCTGGTGGCTGGTGGCATAGGTTAGGTTGTGAGTGAGTGGGAATGGGAATGAAAAATGAAATGAGACAGGGATTTATTTTTTACTTTTGAACTGAACTCACTCCAGAGACGCGCGCGACATTAACATAAATGTGATTACCCTGTTTTTCATGATCTAAATCAAACTAGCCGAGAAAAGTGTCATTTGATTGAAAGCTATGATGATAATGGTGGTGGTGGTGGTGGTGGCATTGGCGGCGAGGAGAGGTGACATAATGGAACAATAAAAAGCAGACTTTTGGTGCCACTCTGATAACTCCGCATATTTCCATCTAGTTGCACAGCCTCAACTCAACTCCTCTTTTCTGGTTATTATTTCCAGTCAGATTGACATTTTGCCATTTTAAGCGTTCAACCTCCTTTTTTGTAATAATTATCCTTTTGGGCATTTATAGTAGAGTAGTCCAGCAGCAAGTGGAGGTCTCTAACGTTTTCCAGCTCTCCCTCCAGAGTCCCTCCACAAAATCTCCCTTTCCTCCTCCTCCTAAAAACCGTTAAACTGTCCCATCCAACAAATAAAAAGCTTTTACAAGGCTTTGCAACTAGAGATTTATACTTTTTGTCTTTGAATCCCTTGTCCAGGAGGAAGAAACGGGTTGTCCTTTCTCCCCTTTTCGCGACTGTCACAACCGTCCGGGACTTTGCATTTTCTGGAATGCGCTCAAAACCCTAAACCTGCTCTTTTTATTTCCTCTTCTTTCTAGGAAAACCAAGTGTGCGGAGAAAGTTGTAGCCCGTCTACAGACTCACATTATATTACAGTTAATACGTAATACATATATTAAACCAACGCTGTGAAATACAGCTACTCGCATGTACAAGTTCATGTACAAAAATCCACATAAATATATATATTTATTTTTACTGTATGCTTTAGTATATTATGAATATTATGAAAAACCTCAACCTCACTACACTTCAAAAACAAGGGTCGTAATACTTTTATGTATATGGAATACAAAAAACTCTCTGCTCCGTCCCCATTTCCAGCATAGAAGACAAGACAAGACAGAAGACAGGATTCGAGGAAAAAAGTCTCTACAAAAGAAACAATCTGGAAAATATTATGCCTGGTCTTTTTTTCCATCCTACTATCCGACAGAACCTCCCTCCGACTATCTTATTCCAAAAATGCCCTAAACACAATTTCTGCCATCATTTTTTCAGTTGTAAATATTGCAATAGGTTTTTATATAACTGGTATATATTTTAACTCGGATTCAATATATTCCTTGGTTTTGTTTTTTTACAAAAAAATCCTCCTAAAGGTACTCCATTGTTCTTTTTTATTCCCCTAAACAATTTAATTCAATTCAGTTTTTTGAGAAGGGAACGGGGGAAACCCAAACTATCCACAACGAAAGAAAGAATGGGCTGCTTTTTTCCTCAATATTATTATGCATAACCCTCTTCTCTGTCCACTGCACTACTACAAATTGTAAAATGGTGATTTTCATGTTGTATAAGTGTGTGATATTATACAGAGATAGTATATAAGTTATAATAATATATTATATTTAATATAATTCCTAGCTATATAGTTTGGTTTAGATGCGATGATGCTGAGCAAATATCCATATTTTTTCCTTACGAAAAAACTGTATAATGTAATAATAATTAGATTTTTTCTGTTTATAAATTCTTGTTTCTTCTCCTCCTCGACACACACGTGACGAAACGTGATCCTACTAACAAATTCGTAAGTTTTTTGGTTTTTGTGGGGCTGCCTATATAGTTTTTATATTATGAGTGTTGTGGGACACGTGACCTTATTACACAATTTTACTCTCTTCTTAATAACACTATAGCAAGTACATCTATAAAACTAGTTGCACATTTAAAAACAGGTGAATAATATACAATACGATAGTTTATAGGGTATACGAGTCCTTTTTCGTCTTTATAGAAAAAAGGGAATTACTTTTAGTGTTTTACAGTTCAGATGAGTGTCTAACTGAGAGTGACTTTTTCACAAAATTCTAGTGTGAAATATAGTAATAATCCTTATAGAATTCTTTAAAACTATATATTCTCGCCTGGTCAACAATGCATTATTGCATTCTTTTTGCTGTGACAAATTGCTTTTGCATTAGATGATGATGGTGTGATGATGGTGCAAAATGCATTTTTTAAACTACTGCAAAATCTCCGATTATGATTTTTTTTATAGATCTTACACGAGCGCTTCCATAAAAAGAACAAGTTGTTGTGGGAAGTCTGCAACTCTTTTTGGCATCCATTTTTCCTCC
This sequence comes from Dicranocentrus wangi, assembly GCA_036850665.1. NCBI lineage: Eukaryota > Metazoa > Arthropoda > Collembola > Entomobryomorpha > Entomobryidae > Dicranocentrus > Dicranocentrus wangi. The sequence continues at coordinate 80,265 of JAANSN010000016.1, read as the reverse complement.
ACTTTTCATTTCATTACAACTCTACAGTTCTCTGACACACTGAAACAATTGCAAGGTGATGGAGCTGATGATGGTTTTGAGATCCAGATTGGATAGACAGGAGTTGACACGTGACCACGATAAAAAATAAAGCTGTTCATAGCATCCACGTTTCATTTTTATATACCATTATAGCATTATAGACACACACAATAAGGAAGAAGAAGAAGGGTGTCATTTTAAAATGGTTTTCCATTCCAAAACGAACGTCATTCCAGTACTCCATAACTCCATCCAAAAGTCTAAAACTTTTTTTTCTTTTCCTCGGCAAACAAAATTTATGAAAATAGGGCTGTTTTTCTTCTCCTTGTTTGGCACGACGAACTGAGTGAGTGAGAGGTAATCTGACAGGGAAAAGTGGCGGAACACACGCGCAACTTCCACACTTGCTCCATTCTGGATGGAGTACAACCATCTGCTGCTGCCGCTGCTGCTGGAGAAAGAAGGATTTCAAGCTGGCACAAAGTTTTGAATTTGAGAGAAATGTTGAAATAAGTTGATTTGATTTCGAAATCAACAACTCTGCCTCTGCCTGCCCGCCCTCCTCCACAAAACAGCACACAACTCTTCTTTTTTTCTCACAACAACACACATTTTTTTATCCAGCCAGCCCCACTTCACAAAAAATTTCATGGAACTCAACGAAATCAATGGAGGCGGATTTTTCTCTGGAAGCAGCAGGCTGAGCAGTTTATCGACACACTATTTTTTAATCCGATGAGGATAAACTACACGTTGAAATATCGATTAGGAAAAACTTTCTTTCCTTTTCTTCGCAAGTTCCAAGGAAGCGGGGCTCCGAGTTGGCAAGTGTAACAATAGGGAATGAACTGCGAGTTTCCAAAGTGAGCACGAAATGAAAGGAAATCAGTTTTTATCCCAGATGCAATTCAATTTCCTCCTGTCAGTCCCTCCATTCCAGGTGAATTGTGGAGGCAACTACATTATACGTCGCCGGGCAAAGGGATTGCCGCGGATCGGTTGGTTGGGAGGAACATGTATATCCCTCCAAAGCAGGCCAGGCAGGCCAGGATCCTCATCAGTAAAGCACTTTCCTCCCGTGGGCGTCCGGCAGCTCCAAAACTTGTTGAGCAAAAGCCACACACTTTCTTCGTCTTCTCCAGCCGAGTTAGTCATATAGTTTACACAGTACCACTCACACTTGGGGTCACAGGAACTCTTTTTTAGGGGCAAACCCAATGCCAGGCGTTGTCATCATAGTCGGTTGAATAAGGCTCCATTCCATCCATCCAGGCTCGCATCTCATTCGGCTGCCAGTGACACATACTCAGGCTCATAACTTGAGAAATTTAATACGAGAAATGCAAGAAAGGGCTCACGTGATTATTTCATATTAACTGACAAGGTGAGAGCTTCGGAAATCAAAAGAGAGAAGAGAACAAGCAAATTCGGGATGAGAATTCTCAGTGGAAAATTGAGAATGGGAATATGCAGCCAGTGTGGGTTCCACAAAATGGGAAAGTACATGTGTAATGTAATAACATTTTTTTTAGAAAGTGAATGGAAAAGTGAGTTGAGAATGCTCATCCGATTTAAGGCGACTTATAAGCAGGGCTTTCAAATATTTAGTGGGGCAAAATATTATTTGAGAGTGTGAAACGAAATGTAATAATAATAATAATGATAATGATAAATAGAGACTGTGTACTTGCAACAACAACTGGAATGAGAGAATGCTGTATAATATTTAGAGAGTTTGAGTTTAGAGAGAATGCGTGCGTGTAGCAATCGCAATTTAACTGTCAACTGCAACAACAACAAGAAATCATGATGTTTAAATAAATTATAATAATAACGTTTTCAGCTTTCAACAACACTTAAAAATCATCATCCGATTTGTTCAATTCAAGCATAATATACTAATCAAACGAACAAACAACAAGACAATACGCAAACACGACGACGACGACCTGCTCGTCGACCACACACAATTTATAAATAATTCTTACTCAAAAATTGCAAAAAAACAACCAGATTATTAATTATTGTTAAATATTATGTCACTGTACCAAAAACGAAAAAGAACGTGAAACAAAAGAGAATCATGTAACGCCTAAAATACAGTACAATTTACTAGTAATATGACATCGTCAAACACGGCATGCAAATGAACTCCCATTGAAAACAACTGAAAAAACTAGAAGAAAACCATGTTACGACGAAGATTCAAAGAGAATAACGGCGAATAACGAAATCGCAGTAGAGCAGAGAAAGTCAATCAGGGAGGGTGTTTCTCACCTGCTGGAAGAGCGTCAGTCGGTCAGTCTGGAGGCTCTACTCTCGCGAGCAGATATTGGATATAATATTCCAAAAGTCCGAGCGAACTTTTGGCACTGGCTCATCCGCCTCCTCCTCTGCCTTGGCTTACATTTTAGTAACCGCGGCTGTCCTGAAAACTGGAATTTTTAGTTAAAGCCCTTTTCCTTAAAAACTAGAAACGAAACTTAATTAGCCTGGACAGGAGTGCCCCTGCGGGAGTGTGGACTAGCTAAAACAGAAACTGGAAAAATCCGCCCCCTTTTCTGCCCGTCCGTTGGTTCGTTTTTTTTTGCTGTTGATCACGTTATTATCCTTCTTCTGCTGTTGACCCACCGAGCCCGGTGACACTTTTCTCCAAAAACAATTTGACATTCTGACATTTAACAAGCCGCTCCCGTTTGTCCCTCGATGAGAAAGAAAAGTGGTTTGGAAATTCAGGCAGGTTTTCGCCGCCGGACGGACCACCACCGCCTCCGCCAACACGTTCCCTTCATACATCCCTCGTTCGTAATTTGGTTGGCAGATGTAATCCGAGAGGATTTCTGGGGTGACAGCAGGCTGGGGTGGTTGGTGGAGGTGGTGGTGTTGGACTGCTATAGTGACACTGTCAACGGGTGACAATCGGTCAGGGATATTGTGACATTCGTACAGCAGCGGCGGTGGCGGCAAGGTCCCAGTTGGGCATTTAAAAGAAATGTGGAATCTTCTTGCATTGTAGGATTGTGTCAGAGTATAAGTTTTTTGGGTTTCCTGCTCCGACTGGCATTATCACGACGGCGATCGAGGTGGAGAAGAGTTACATTTTTAGAGAGGCAAAGTGTTGGAGAGGGACATGGCCGCACCGAGTGTTTGATATGGGCTGGGTGGGTTGGGATGCAATACGGTGACTCTCTCTCTCCGCCGCTCCGCCGTATGTCCTTTTTCCCCATGAATAATGCATGCAACTAGCTCCTCAAGGAGAAAAGCTAGAACAAGGCCTGAAATCCCGTATTAGTTATCCCTCCAAGTTTCCCAAAGTTCTTTCTGCCTGCCTAGGAGAGGAGAGCCGGCTCTTCTTGGAAGAAGAAAATTGCATGTTGGTCCAACTTTTTCCTTTCCTCTTTTTTCGTGTCATGCCCTCATGTCCGCCGCTGCTCGTATATTGTCAGCGTGTGTGGTTTTAACGCTTCCCCGTTTTGTACTTGTCCACAGAGTGGAGGGAGTGGAGCACAGACGAAAAAAAATATCCAGAGTATAACTATTCCGTCTACCTCCTCTTGGATGGGATCCGTCCGTTTTCCAGCCGCTGAGATGAGAAGGATGAAGAGAAGAAAAAAAAAACCAAGGGACATTCTTTGGATACCAATGAGTCCACTTTTATAGTACGCGTACGGAGGATGATGGCGAGAGAGAGAGAGAGAGAGAGAAAAGGAGAGAGTGGCACTCTAGAAAAAAATCATCATCCATCGAGGGAGCGGGTGTGAGAAGTTGCATGCAGTGAATGCTAGTGAAGTAGTAGCAGTCCGATATAACAGCTAATACCCTCCTTCCCTCCTTCATATTATTATATCCTTGAAGCCTAAAACTCCAGTTTCTTTTTTCGGGACTTTTGTGAATGTTGCAGTAATGGTGCTTCCTGGTGGATGACGTTACAAGACACAATGAAAATCCTCGAAAACTGTCTCTCCTCATCCATTTTTCCGCGAGTGTTGTCTCCTGAGAGGGAAATGGAGAGAGCAGAGAAAAAAAACGAAGACGAAGAGAGAGATGGAGGGAAGGAGGGAGAGAGTGAGGGAGCAAGGTCTCGTTCCAAAGTATCACCTTCTGGCTCGTCACCGCGTTATACTATGTCTGCCGTTTACGTTCCCGGGTCAGCTCTTGAAAATCACTTCATTATTGATTACATTAGAGTTGAGAAGAGGATGATGAATGGGAAGTATACACATATGTATTTGGTGGTGGTGTGGATCGAGTGGGCAGGGGAGGAAACAGCAAATAATATGTGTTTGGTACAGTTAGATCGAGCGAGATAGATCCAGTGAAATCCAGGCTAGTATCCATCCACATTTTCCATATATATATATATATATATATTCTTTTTTTTACAGATGAGCTGTGCTGAGGTTGTTGGAGCAAAGTGGAAAAGTGGGCCAGACTTGATTGCGCTCTCTGGAGAGGGGCACAATGAACCTGGAGCTAATCTGGTTGATTGTCCAGAAGGGAAAGAAAGAACGCTGGATGGAAAAAATGATGAGTTGTATATATCGGTGCTGGAAAAATAAAAAGAAGAAGAAGAAAAAATTTCCTGACGGGATTGTGTCCAAAAAAAGTGGTAGATGCTCGATCAATGTGTTCTCTCATCGCTTCCTCTCGCAGAATAACAATGATCCCATTGAATCGCACAACTTTTCACTTTTTCCTTTCCGTGATGAATTCCACTTCCAGGAGGAACACACAGCGACGCTTTTTTTCTCCTCCTTTCCTCCTTCAGTGGTGGTGTACATACATGTACGTTTTGGAGGGGGTCCAAGAAAATAAAAGTGCAAAGGGCAGGCATTTTTTTCTTCCCTTCCCGTTCGTTGAAAGTGGTGTTGTGCGGAGGAGGGAATAATAATAATAATCATAAATAGGATGGATCTTTATACTTTTGTCACTGAGCACAATCCAGTTCCATTTTTCGCCTGTATTGCGATACTTCCAGTAGTAGTTGCATTATTCTGCTCCATCCATCCAGCTCGAAAAAGACTTCCATCGCATTCGCATAGCAGTATAGTGCATTACGGGTATACTATTGGAGCTTTTCTCTTCTCGCTGCTGTTGTGTGGAGGTTTTGGAGTGAGTTTTTGAGGGTGAAAGCATAAGTGGAAGTGGAGCAGGAGCATGGAAATCACAAACTGGATCCCGTCTCGCTTTCCCATCCTCTCTCTTTCCTTCCTCCTGCTCCTCTCCTCTCCTGATGAGCCCTTGCATGCTCACTCGACAAACGGCGAGAGAGTCGGCCCTTCCATTCCGGATTACTGAAATGGGAGCAATGTGGTAAGCTGAGCAATTGTCGGGAATTGTAAAAATGTGGAGATCTATATAGATGGTTACATATGGAGGTAGAGATGGTAGTACATGTAGAAGTATTGCTGGGAAATATATATATATTTATAATAATATCCTTTGGATCTTTGCTACTCCACGTTCCACTACGGACGAAACCATACGCTCAGGTTGAACATGAACAGTTGAGTTGAACAATTCCTGGATTTTCATCCTTTTTTGTCAAACAATGGGAGCAAACACACACTCCATTTCCAACCGCGTGGGAATCTTTTTTTCCTCTCGCCATTTTTTGTATTATCATCCGTAAGATCCAAGATCACTAATCCTTTTCCAAACTGTTCACACAATCTCCTCCCGATGCAATCTCCGCCAAGTCTAGGATATTGCATTGGTTTTATTGCATTTGGTCACAATAATAATGTAATTCTGAGGAGATGCAACTCGGGAGCACTTATTGCAGATAGATCTGTATATGGATATCTATTTAGATCGAGATAGCACTGTGGAACACACTGTCCTGGAAAGACTCCGACCGACTTGACTTTGGTACAAATATTATTTCATTCAGAGCACAACCATACAAGGTTTTTTTGCAGCAGCATAATCAGCAACGCTTTCGTTTTTGTCAACCGATTTTTGATGGAATGTAGATGATGATGAGGCTTGAGATTTGCAAGATAAAGTTTACGTTTTTTTCTTACAACAACTATCCTTAGATTTTTATTTAATTGTATATAAATTGTTTGTGAATTGTTGAATTACTTGTGTCACAGGAAAAGAAAGATCTTAAATAATGCTTTCTCCTTTTACATAAAACTGCTTTGCTTGGATTTGGTGGATTGGGCTTGGTTTTTGTGGGCGAAAAGAATCAACTTTTATTATCAGTTTTTGACTTTTTTCCTGATATATTTTTCCTGTCATGTCGGTTCAGGTCTGACAAGGGATTGCTGTTGTTTTAATTGAGTTACATTTTATTGAGTAGTTTCGTTTGTGTGTGTTCCGGTAGAGCAAAAAAGAAAATCCTAAAGTTTATCCGTACATTGTAGTAGTCTTATTATTATTAGGTGTAGTTGTAGTTGTAATTGTAGTAGAAGAAGATAGAGATAATATATTAATAGTAGAGTAGAGTTTTGACATTACGGATATAGTCTTTCAATTTCTGCTTCTTCAAACTCTGTTGAAGAGGAAAAGAAAACGGTACAAAGTCTTTCGGAGTCTTTTTTCAAATGTTTTTGCATTGCTTTGAGAGAGTATTTCATGAAGAATTACGAAAAACAATTAAGGAGCAGGTGGATTGTTGATGAAGACCGGTTGTGTTTGCCTCAGACATTATTATTTTACGTTTTTGTGCTCTTAATGTTTTGGCCTTTTGCAGAAAACGGAAAATCAATGAGACTTGTTGGCCATCCAGAACAGCTATTTTTTATAGTTGAAAATTACTATTTCATTCATCGTTTGTCCGCCTCAGCCTCCTCATTTTGAGCTCGAGGATGATGTGAGAGTGAGGGAGGTTCCTTAATTTTGCGTGTCATGTGTCCGGCTTGCCACGTTGTTTCCAGGTGGAGGAGGATGGTAATGGTGGGTGGTGGTGACTAGTTCCGCCGCCCGATCCGGATCCAGGTCTGAGCTGGAACTTCGACGACGACGACACGACGATGGTGATGGTGACAGATGAGGACTTGGACGAGTTGGGCAAGATGATGAAGATGACAAAGAAGAAGATGAAGATGATGATGTGTAGCACGATGATCTGTTTATTTTCTCATGACAGCAACGGCTGTAAGCAGCAAGAGAAAATCATTGTTGTCGTATTGGTCTCATTCATTCATTCAATTTGCAATTGATTGAGAGAATGATGTGATTGAGAATTGAATTGAGAATTTTTTGGATAATGATAAGAAGTAGTCGAGATTTGATTTTGGATTCTGAAATTTCGCATGTTGAGTATAGAGCTTTTTTTGCTTTAAAATAAAAGAAATAGAGGTATCGATAGATTTTGTGTTGAAGATGAAAGAAACAAAAATGGATGTTGAAGATAGATGGAGATGTTAAGATATAGAGCATTCTGATCTGATTTTGACAGCTATTTTGGATATTCTCTGTTTGTGACATTAGTTTTGGATATTTGAGTTCTCTGGTGGTGATGAGATTTTGGGATGATGAGTCTGATGAGCGAGTGTTGTTAGCTCTCCTCTTTTTTGTTGATGTTAATAAAGAATGAAAAGAGAGAGAATATTTAAGTATTTGATTGATTGATTGATTGATTGATTGATTAGTAGATGTAGTAGTAGTGGTAGTAGTACAGTAGTAGCATGATTTCTGAGATTTTTTTTTATAGAATAGAGATTCTTTAGAGATTCTGATTCTGATTGGATAGGCTATATATTCTGACTTTTGGTTTTGATTTGAATATTTGATTTGAAGGTGGTAATCCTGAATGAAAGATTAAACAAGGAGTAGTAGTTTTTCCCTTCTCTAATTTGATTTTGGGACTAATGCTTTGGAGGAGGTGGGTGGCGTTGGTGGTTCATAGAAGTAGCTAGCGGATGTGGTAGAAGTAGTATCATTGGAGTTGTTGGCTGAGACGCTAGCGTAATGGGTATCGTTAGAGAATTGTTGGGAGAGTTGGTGGAAGTAGTAGTGGTAGTAGTAGTTCAAAGAAGAAGAGAAGGATGTAACAAATTTAAAAATTAGCTTGAGTGAGAATCAAGGGACGAAGACCTGAGGAGCTGAGGCAAGCACAGCCACGGTGGCGATGATGGTGAACAGAGTGAAAACAATGAGACATAGCCTATCCACCACCATAGCTGCAAACTTCCACTCGTTCGTGATATCTGCGGCCTCGTCGTCCTTCCGGATCTTGTCCGTGATCATTCGAAGCTCCTTCAGGATGAGCGAAAGTTCCCGATGAGCACCAAGACAAGGGTGATGGCTCACTGTAGCTGCTATAGGATCCTCGTGTGAGCCACCAATTCGCCACCCAGGTGTCGAGTGCGGGGTTGTTCGTAGTGTTGCGGGTCTGAAGTCATCGTCCATATCTGCTCGTCACAATAATCACCCCACCGCCACCGCCACCACCACACAAGAAAAAACAAAACAACAAACACATTTTAATATCATCATGAACATTATTATCATTTTCATTATTATCACAAAGTCCTATCTTCTCTCAAAAAATGAATGAATGAATGACCTTCGCTAAATAATAGCTATATAGCCTTCTCCTCACAGCTCAAAAACATTCATGAGCCGGATACCCTGAACCTGAATTTCAATGAGCCCTTTTTTAATACAAAAAGTTCAGTAAAGTAAAGGAATGCTGGGAACGAAATAAGTGGAATGGAATCCCTCAGACTTGGGCACACCAGAAGAAAGCGTAGTAGAAACAAAATCGAAATTGGATTTAGTGTAGATTTATTGGACAGGCAGGCAGGCTCTGTATGTGTGTGTGTGTATGTGTAGAGATCAAGATACACATAGTCGGCCGTGTTATTTTTTTTCTTGGCCCATGTCCCATCATCCGTAATAATAATGTGGACGGAGAATGAATACACAAAACGGAGTTGTGACAGTTCTATCATTCCACTAGCGAAATGCTTTCCCAGAATTCCTTGTTTTCATTGTAAATACGGACTTGCCAACACATATCCCCCCGACTTTATTCATAGTAAACATTAAATTTTCTGTTTTTTGGAAATGGGATGAGCATGCAGTATATGTATACATGGTTTTTTTGAAATGGAGATTGGTCACGTTGATAAAATGCAAAGAGTTGAGAGACGACGAGAAAGCGTACATATAGGCATTGATATTTGGTTTTGGTATTGGAGGAATGTATTTCTTTTTTGATTTTCTCCTTACCAAGGACGTTGGCTAGCAGACTTTTGGAAGATCGTTCTTTTAATTCGATCTCTCGAATCTGATCCCGCATTTTGGCAGTTTGAGCCATCGACTTTAACGTGATTTTATCACCAGGACGACTCATTCTCAGAAACCATGGAAGCCATTGCAGGAATACGACTCGAATCTGTGGGAAAATAAACCCCGAGAGAGAGAGAGCGGGGCAAAATCATCTCCGTTTTATTTTATTGCGGCGGCTAGGTATTTAGTAGAGAATGTTGGTAGAAAAGCGGGATAGGTTGAAGTAGCTTACCCAGTTGGACATCTCATGAGTGTCGGCCGAGCGATGATGATAATTCAAGATTAAAATCGTCGAGACCACGGAGGAGGCTACCATGAACATGATACAATTGAAGTATGTACCTGTACGGAGAACGGAATATAAGGGAAAAGGGAGTTAAATAGAGCATCCACATCCACTTCCCAATCCTCGCATCAACAACAAACAACAACCATTATTCTAATCATTGTAATCATTATCATCATCAACATATTCATAACTGCTCTTGTACTTCGAATATATATATATATAAACATCATCATCATTATAATCATATCGCACCCAACTTAATCCACACTCGCACACTCAAGCCAACACAAACACACAGAACCAGAAAGAGAGAGAGAGAGAGAGAGAGAGAGAAAGAGAATGCATAAAAATATAGGAGAAAATAGATGAGGATCAAAATGAGAGAGAGAGAGAGAGACTCATTCACACAGATATTCTCAGAGGGGGAAAACACACAGAGAGATAAAGAGAGAGAAATTGGTTTGGTTGGTTATACTGATCATCTCAACTTATCACTTGGTCATTATCACAATTCAGGTCTACTTGGGGAATTTGGAGGAGTAACAAAGTAACACTTTGGACATTATGGAAGTACGAGAACAACAAGGAAAGCAGATATCATAATTATTTGTTGGCTACGTGGAATTACAAAACACAATGAAATCCGACGAGAGAGAGTTTTCACAACCACAGTGTATATATTTATACAGAACGACTATAGCGAACGAACGATAATATGGTATTAACGAGAGTGCGGCGGTGTGGGCATAACAAATAAAGCGAACAACACTAAAGATAAATAGAGTCACAGTTTAATAACAACGAGAACGAGAAGGTGGTGAAGATGAGTAGTAAGAGTATAACGAACGACAATCAGAAGCGCATTCTTATCGAGGTGGCAAGCACATGGAGACAAAGCAAGCAACAATAACGAGAACAACAACACCTCCCCCAACCTCCATCATCACCCATCCCATTCACCCATGCTGGATGGGAGTGATGGGGTGGTGGGAATTCGGAGACAAAGCAAAATCTTCTATTTCATAATGTATATGAGCATTCAGAAAGCTCGGAGCTGACGGGGTTAGTGTGTTCATGCAGGTAAATCGACGACGACAACATTCAACCATTCACCCAAATTTTCACTCATGCCATGCGACTCGCTGATTCATCTTTGTTCAAAAAACAAATCCACTCAACTCAACAATATCATCATCATCAAGTTTTTCCTATCACATCTCCTCCGGATGATAACTTTGTCTCAATTACTCAACTTGTGGTAATGGTTTATTGGTTCGCATGCGGAGTGGAGGGGAAAGCGGAGAAAAATGAAAGCACAACTTGAAAAAGTGGAATATAACATTCATAAAAACTGAATCAAAGCCATTCATCAGCACAATATATTGTATTGTTTCCGAGCATTCTCAAAAGAAGAGCGGCATTCAGATAGCCGTTCCCCGACAATCTCTTGACATAATTTGGAAATTCGTTCACAGGCACCTACACACTCAGAACGTTTTTTAGTAAAACGAACGAAAGGAAATGTGTGAAAAATTCCTGCTCAATTCAATTTTTTTACATTATATCTCACAATAACTCATATCACAAAATCATTGCACGCTTTAATTCAAAAGTTCTGAAGTTGTTTTTTGTATTATTAAAGGTCGATTAGTGACTTTTTCGACTTGTAGCTTGAATTAATAACAAAAATGATTAAAACTCATAATATTCCGGCCTAGTTTTCAAACCATTCCTGTTCGCTCATGCGCCTCGAGTCCGCACACGTTTGACATCAATCATCAACAATAATAATTTAATAATAACACGATCTTGTTTGTCTTTTGCTAGAGATTAGTCTAATAGAAATAGATAGGTGGTAGTAGAACAGTACATATATAGAGAAAAAAGTCGGATTATATTATTTTGCTCAGTCAAAAAACTATAACAAGTAAAAAAATAAGTACGAGAGTTCGAATACGGTGGGTTAATTAATAAACAGTCAATAAAAAGTTGTTGTGGTTAGACGAGAACGATAGAGTTAAATGTAAAAACACGATATAAATATATACGATGATGGTAATCTATCCCAAATTCAAATACTTTTTGAAAGACAATGTGTGATTGTCAAAATGGACATTTTTGAAAAAATGGAGATCCAAGAAAAAAATTTCTAAACAAAAAGAGTTGTTTATTTTTTGGGTTTTTTCTGGAGCATGGTTTTTCCCCTCTTTTTTTACCAAGTCTACAAAATATGAGGAAAATATACAAGAGTCAAAGTTGCTCCCACGACTCCTTCACTGTTCGGGCGGATGGGAGGAGAGGTGGCTAGTCAAAAAGTGGCGAGTTGGACCTCCACCGACACACAAAAATACTTACAAGTCCCACCATCCAACCATCATCCCTCAAATCCGGGTAGGTTCCACTGTCGACCAAGCGTCGAAAGTAGGGGACATGAAAAAACTGTTCATATATCGGCGACACAAAAAACGCGAAAGTTTGTCAATGTGGATCATTACTTATATAATTAGTCCATCGACATTGAGAGTGTCCAGCAAAATTCTTTGTTTTTACCACACCTTAAAAATACACAAAAAAGGGGTGGAAAGGGTACGAAAAGGGTTGGGAGCGAATAAGATGAGAAAAAATTCCCAAAAATAAAAAATAATATTCTTCAATTAACCTACGAGTAACACGATAGTTGATGAATGAGTATTTAAAAAAAAGCTCTATATATCAATCAGCATCAGATTTCACACAACTTATCAACATATTCGCTTATATGGAATCGCTTATTCCTCTTTGGCTGCGCGGCGGCGGAAGAGAAAAGCGTTATAAAAAGGACTAAAACGGCGGATGATATATAACGATTGAGTAAGAGATTTTAAGATTTTCAATGCGTACAAACACCGAGATAATAAATCAAGAGAAAAAGAGAAGCATAATATATATATACGTATATATAGAAAGAGAGAAACGGAAGAGTTTTGCTTGTTAGAAAAAGAGACAATATAAGTTTATAACACGTACATGGGCTTCCCAAACATATTGTAAACTAGACTTCTCCAAGATTTTTGTTTAAAAAGTTTTATACACTTACTTACCAATTTTTGGCGAGCAAGAAACAATCTCATTTTTTACAACAAAAAATACAAGTTTTTTTTTGGCATTTACAACCGAAGTTACAACAGATTTTGTTAGTGATTGCCTCCTAAAAAATATATGAGCACGCACAAACAGTAATTTAAACAACAACAACAACAAATACATGTATGATGACACATCAATTTTTTGACACAATAATTTCGTGTTTCATTTTTTGTTTTTTGGTTTGTTACCGCCACCCAATCCGTTTTACAAAAGTTAATGGACAAGAGAGACAAGAAAAAGTTAGAAAAGCGGTGGGGCTGGGCTGTTTCGAAGGGGAGGGGCGGTTAGTGAGCAGTTGATAAAGAAAGAAAGCGGAAGTGGGTGGGGGCAGGGGGCGAAAATTAGGTTAAAAATATGCATGTTGAAACCCTATAAATGTAGGTAGGTAGTATAAAATGTGCGTTGTTGGTTCAACATTTCATTTTTTACCTCTGACTGAGAGTGGTTTTTAAAAATGTGTTGAGATATTTTGAGGAGGGAAGTGGTGGTGTCGCCCCAAGCTATTGTGGTGCACTTGGGGCTACGACGACTACGACAGTTTATATTATTGGGTTTGCTTTTTGGTGTTCAAAATGTCAGCTTTTGAGCGGATGGATGACAGAAACTTGGGAAAGCCAAACGCGCAAAACATACTCCAAGTGTCTTCCTCCTACTACTCATGAAAAACATGGTGGGTGACTGATTTTCTCACGTGAAAATATACGCACGTGCTGAAAGAACTTTGCCTTTAAAATTTCCAAAAGAGAAATAATTTTCTGTAAAAAATTTGGAATACTTGGAAAATAGGGGAATTAAAAGAAAGGTATTTTTGCAAGTTTTGATTTGATACAGTATGTAGGGAAACGTGTTGGGTAATGAGCAGCATGAACTATAATGTTTTAACTATATATAATATACTTTCTTGAAAACTGTACCATCATATGAGCAATTAAACTATATAGCCATCACCACTAATGAATCATCAGAGTTAAGTACATCAATAATTACACAAGAAGAATAAATTTAGAAAGTTCTTACATTTTACGGCCGGTTAACAATGGGCTACTAATTAGATAGACTGATAATGAATGAATGTAAATGTTTGAATGTTTGGAGGGAAGTACCTAGAACTGGTAACGCGTCCGACACTTGGGGCAGTGTTTCTGCGACAAGGTTGTGAAATACCGTGAGAGAGAGTAAAATGGTGACCCCTGCAAGTTTAGCGTTTAGCAAACCAGAGTGGGTGGCCGCCAGAATATATTTTACAAGAGTTTTGAGTTTGTATGGCGGAGTTGCCAAAGTGTGTACATAGGTTTGAGGTTTTGAGTGTATTTTTTATTTGATGAGTGGACACAAACATTATAATCATTCGCGATTCGGGAGTGAGTTCGCAGAGTTGGACAACATTTCGATTGATTGATTGGTTGAAGAGCATACCCCACACATTCAGATTCGGCAACAAAATAACAAGAAAAACAAAGAAATGAGATTAGAAACATTAAATACCATTATTTTTCATGATTGATTTGGGGAGAACCGGGGAGAATAATAATTATCTTGTGGGGGTTCATTCTGAAATATTATGTATTTTCCTTTAAGAACGGACCTCCGTTCAAGAACTATATATTTACTACACGTCATTTCGTCATAAAACGGTCAACTTGTTTGATCGGCGGAGGGTGAAAGAAAGCGGAATCAAATTCTTGATCGACGGCGGCGGTTGAACAGGGAAAACATTTCTCCAAAATGATGATGATCATCATCATCCTCTGAAAAGTGTGAAAAAGTGGGGAGGCAATATAAGGACTGAACTGCACTGAACACACGGTCATTCACATGAGTCAGCAGCAGTAGCAGCAGTCCTTTATTTGGTCCTGTAAGCTTTTCTCCCAAGTTTCTGTCCACTTTCCTCAAAATTTATATCTGATCTCACTGTTTACGAGGAATTTGGTTATTGCATGGGCTCAAAAATTGTTACAGTCAAATTGTTTGTCCCCACTCAAAATCCTAAAAAATACTTTTCTACAGCGAGAGAGAGAGAGAGTTGTTGTGTGAAATGAGATTTTGATGAATGAATAGAGCTATTTTTTATATATATATTTTGGGAGAGGCAGGAGGAGAGGATTAGAAGCGGATTATATGTTTGTAAAAATGAGAATTTTTTTTATAGCAAACATGTTTTGTATGAGAATGGAATTTATATAAAGAAGAATATTATGATGAATAAAGTATATTTTTGTTGGTTACCAAAACGCGCGGATTGTGATCAGCAGCAATAGATTTTTTATCACGAATTTGGATGCTGCTGCAAAATACTTAAGCTTAAAAGAGAAAGATGTAAAAGTAAAAAATCAGTTTTGAGTTTGATGTAGATGTAGACTTTTTATACTTACACAGCAGGCAATAGAGGAGAGCACGCATGAATTTTAAAGTCCGGCCTGATTCAGCTTAAAAGAGAGACTTTTTTTAACAACATAAGTTGAACTGTAAATACCTATCGTCACTCGATATATTTAATATGTATATGGGCTATACGGCGCAGACTAGAATACTTGTTCCAAAATCGGTAAATAAAATTAGTTAGAAAAGCGTCGTCCTCAACAAAGAAACAAGTTTCCTGCTAAAACATCTAAAAACCTGGCCTGAGTATATGGTCCAAGAAGAGATAGGATGCGCTTGATGTCCCTATCCAACTCAAGTGGAAATGATTCGCAGAAACAGAGCTAATATTCTCTTTATATTCCTTTCCAAAAGCGAAAGCTCAATTCACATGCAGATCCTTGCATTCAATGCATTTCATTGCGGCGCGGCGATAATACTATCCACTCACAAAATCTACCATGCATTCCATACGATACTACGGATCCGCAAAGCACCGACTTGTAATGAAAACTACCAGAATTCTACTTCGCAATGAAAGTCGATAAGGAGTTGTCTGAGCTGCGGAATTCAATCCGAAAGCATCAGTTTTATTCAAACATAATATATATATTTATTTTGAAAGGAGCTGATCATCGAGACAGCAGCTCATCTCATCTTTACCAAGTGAGGTTTTAGGGACACGGAACAACCTTTGAGATCACAGTTTTGTGTTGAAGTCGAACTGAAGTGTGGTGTGATCTCAAAGGTTGCTCTGTATCCTCCATTCAGCACACAATAACGTTCATGTTTGTCATCCACTCGTGGAGGGTAATTGCGTTGGCTGAGGAGGAGGACCTAGAAAAAGGGGATCCGCGAGCAGGTGACAAACATTACATCTATGAATAGCATCAAGATTAAATGGGATTTTTTTCTCCATTTACTCTTGGATTAGCATAGCTGTGCAACAGCAACAGCAATATTGAGAGAGTGGTGGGCGAGAGAGAAAGACCTCTGATCAACTTTGAGAAAGCGAATATAATAGTTTAAGCACGAAGCGAAAGTAAGCCAATTTTTTTTGTTTTGTTTTTTTGTCACATTCCCATGCTTTGCCCGTCAAACGTGCGAAATGACATGGACAAACATGCCCTTTAAACCTTTAGCCCCTCCTTGATTTGGAAACGATATCCTGAACACTCAATACTTCTTTCAGATAAACCTGACATGATGTCGTGCCTGTGTCTAGCCCTGGTCAACAGAGAAGAAGAGACGCCAATCCACCATGCAACCCCCGCAAATACCTGATCCAATATAGCTTCCTATATAATATACCATTAACACCTTTTGTTTGTTTTTTTTGTCAAGAGAGGATGTCATTTTTTATAGAATATTTTAAAGGATGAAAGCGATGAGCCTGTGAATTTTTGAGATTACAAGCAGCAATTAATATAAATTTAAAATAAATACACTGTATTTTCTGAAGGACAAAGAAGGAGCTACGAAAACACAATGGCGAAAACTGTTTCTTTTTTTTCTTTTTTTTGAATATCCGATATAAAACAAAAAAGTTGTTGAAGCAGCAGTAACCAAAAAAGGTGTTTTTGTGTACTAAAAAGTTTTGGTTTAAAGGTATGGATTTTTTTCTTGTGTTTTTGCAAATATATAATAAATTATATTATGATGGCTATTTACAGCTTTCTAGTTCGTGGTGAAATATATATATATACATAAGTTCTAAATCGTGTACAATCCCAATGCGACATTCCCGTGAACATATTGTTTTTCATATTTTTCCACAAAAACTAAACATAAAGTACAAAAAATACTGCCTGTTTGTAACAACAATCTAACATTTACAAAGTTTGCTTTTGCCACAATCGATCCCAAAAGTTTGATAGTCACACGAAAATCTAGATAGAGACATTTAGAGAGACATAGATTGAAAAAGAGAATGAAAAACAGAGATTGAAAGATTACATTGGCAGCGTCAACAGTTAGCCCACAAAAGATTAAAAATAAACTTCCAGAGATTTGATAGAGCCACAGAGATCACAGAAAACAAGTTGACAAAAAAAATAAATAAAACAATAAAAAAATTTTCAGCGAAAACGTTCACGTATTTTGACACGGCTTGTACACGACAAATATTCTGCATATTATTTTTTGCATTACTTTTTCTGCCACTTTTTTCTAGAGATTTTGCTGGTGTGAGGAAAATAAACGGGGAAATGATACGAGAGTTTATAAAAAACTGAAAGAATAATAATAAATATAATATTGTTGAAAATAGAGAGATATAGATTACACATAGACTGTTACACAAATATTTTGCATATTAATTACAAGTAGTTCTAGAGAGATAGATATAAGTATATTTTATGTGTAAATGCAGGTATTTTGGTTTGCATTATTTTGGACTCTTTTTCTGGATAGAGTATAGATTTATATTTTATAGATATTATTATTATTATTATTATGAATATTATATTGGTTTTTTAAAAGAGGAGAAAGTAAAGTCCGGGCCGATATTTACCTAGCAAAGGCACTGCATCTGAAGTTGCTGGCATTGTTTCCGCGACCATGTTTAAGAACACTGTTAAACTAAGTAATATTGTCACACCTGTTGGAAGAACCAAGTTAACAAAAATCAAGGTTATTTCCCACACAAATCAATCCAAACATGAGTCCCACCATCATCATCAAACAACAGTTCATCAAAAAACCAAAATAAAAAAGTATTAAACTTTCATCAAGTTTTTCTTAAAATCATCAAATTATTATGGGGCTTCAAAAAAGGTTTCATCATATATCATCAACTTGAGACGTATATTTCTTTACACGTTTCAAAATATGGGTCAAAAATTTGTATTTTAAAAGCTTTGAAAATGTGCATGTTAAAATATGGTAACATGTTTTGAAAAAATGGAGAGCAAAAATGAATTTAAAGGTGAGTAGTAAATATGATGCACACACCATTTCACAATTCACCTCTGCTGGACGGACGAGACCTGAAACACGTATTTAACAGTAACACGCAAAGGACGACGATAACGACGACGGATCGAGAGAAAAAGGAAAACTCAGTCTGTCAGTCAGTATTCAGTATGTCTTTGTAGTTCAAATGCCAATAATTAATGCCATGCCATATTGCATTGTTGTCTTAACTAGGGATATGAAAGCGCCAGGATGCTGCATGAAAGTGAGAAAGTAAATGATAAGTAATTCAATTGATGGATGATCCAATATGTTGTTATGTAGGCTAATTTGTAAATGACGCAGAAATAGGAAGGAGAGGGGAAGGGGAGAGATCGGGTTTTGGGTTTGAAAAGAGTTGTATTTGAACTAACTCGGAGGAACGGAACCGGTGTCGAATCATTGTCATGCAGTTTGGAACTTTTCTCAAAATTGTTGACCTTTGGAGGAGGATTCCTCATCTTTCCACAAAATATGGTAGTTTGCCGGGGGTTTTGTATTCCATAGTCATAAATAGGTGGCAAACTGGAGTAGAGCGGAGAGTTGTACAAACAGGGTTACAAAGCTATATGTTTAGAGTACTGGTGTGAAGTTTTTGTAAAACTTTTTTTTCAAATGGTGTGCTGCATGGTTGACAACAGTTGACCGTTTTATATACAAATGAACTTGAGCAGAGATCGAGTTTACTCGATCAAGTTGTTCTGTCCGTGTGCGTGCACATTTCCATTGCATGGTTGCATTGCTGACACGGCTCATTTGGGACACTTCTGAATCACAAACAGTTCAGTTATTGGTACAATTACAAGATTCAAGAGTTCAAGCGATTTCTGTTGGAGGACGAATGATTTGGAGGAGGGGTAGGATTAGATGTAATAGAAATGTAGGTGTAATATGATGGTGATAGTAATTGGTTTGTAAATACCTAGCGTGAGTTTCTCGCCGCACTCGTGCGGGAGGGTGAAGCCTAGGAGAGTCATGGAGGAGACCATGATCCCTGGCACAATTAAATTCACCAAGTAAAAGAGAGTACGACGCTGAATGACTATTGTATAGGTCACATCGACATACGGCTCGGGACAGCATTGGTAATATTTCACAGTCCGCACTCCAGGCACCTCTGCGATAACCAACAACGAATTTAACAACACACATCTTTAATACTCGAACGAAACCACATTTCCCAATCCCACCACCCAACTTACTGCCATTCATTAAAAAATCCTAAGAAACCCTCCGAGTTTAGCGCAGCGCCACCTTCCCACCTTGCATCCTTATTTCATTTCCCCTCATTCCTCCCAACAAATAAACTACACAACTTTTCCCTGCATTTCTTTTTACATTTTTTTGGCCCACCACGGCCGGATTATTTAAACCTGAAAAACAGGGACTGTCTATACCCCCGGCCCCGGTTATGAATCCTGACCAACAAAAAGAGTGTGTTATTCCTCCGTTTCGTGGTGGTAGTAAATGTGCTCCGGTCCCCTTAGCTCCTCTCCACGACGCTCGTAATTTCGGCGAGAGAAGAAAAGTGTGAGCACGATTGCCGAAAGAAACGGTAAAGTGAGCTGGAGCGGTTTCGGAGCGGAGAAAATAGTATTTATAGAGCTCTCCCGAGAAAACTAGTTTTTTCCATCTGGCTCTCTCCCCCTCCCCCCTTTTATCTCCCTAGCCAAACCAGTCCATGTATCTCATCTCCATCCAACTCCAAATACTACATCCTTCTCATCATCATCATCATCATCGTATCGTGATCATCTGGGGCAGTAGCGTCGGGACTCTTTTAAAACGGTTGTGGAGACGAGGATCAGATCCAGACAGAATTTAAGATCTGCTATCTAGTTTTGTGGTGGTGGGGATGGTGCAGAGGGAAATGTGAGATGAGCTGTGAGCTAGTGGCCTTAGCAAGACCAACTAGAATTCCCCACTTTTCATAATATTTTCAGATTCAACCTTGCCAAAACCAAGTAGCTCTTGTTTTCGGGGGAAATTCCCTCGGTTCACCAAAGTTGTATGCAAAACTATAACGGTGAGATGATTCTGGCGATATCATTACGTGCGGGAGGAGGTACGCGTTTGGAGTAACTTATTTAGCGGAGGTTATATTGATATCTAAATCATGTCCAAAAAGTATATTATCATTAGATATATCATGTCAAAAGAAGGATAAGAGGAGCTATAGTTTGGTCCTAAAAAGAAGATGGAATGATGATGATGATGATACCATAACCGCACGACATGTACAGTCGCCGACGACGTTTCTTATTACAAAAACTTTCTTATTTTTTTTCTGAAGGAGAGGGAAAAAACAGTGGAAAAACAAGGTTCTTTTTTTGTAAAGGGGTGAAACCTTATATACCTTTTGTAGCTCTGAAACCCTGTTTTTTTCTTTTTGGTTGGGATCAGGGAAAAAATGGTTTTGCCATCTATAGAGCACTTGGGATGCATGGTTGGGGAGACGGAGAGAGAGAGAGAGCCTTTACTTCTGGGGAAGGGAAAAAGTGAGTGCTCAATTGGGCACAGTGTAGTTGGGCGAGTAGTGCTGGAGGAAAATGGAGTAAATGGTGGAATGTGCTACTTATCGACCCATTCCCATCAACGGAGGAAAGAAGAGAAGGGAAAAAAACTTGCTACAATGCTTTTTCTCTTTGAATAGAGAGAGCCAAGGCATCCTTCCTCTCCAGTTCGAACCAACACCAACCAACACTCGGCTCCTACACTTGAACTATTCAACTGGGCATCACGACGCGACGAGCCAGGTTCCTATTTTCTACATCTCCTCTCCTCTCACATCCTCAGCCATGCAGCCAGCTAAAAAACATTTTGCATTTCTGGGCTCTCGGGGCGGCCAACGCAACTGTTATCAATTTTATTCACTTTTTAACATAAACTAAACTGCCTGGCTGGCTGGCTCGATGGTGGATGGTGTTGGCTGGCGAAAATGCTTTTGTTCGCGGAGGAGCAGCAGTATAAAAGGTTCTCTCAACATCACATTTTCCAATTTATGCCTGCTCCGCCGTTCCGGGTTCCTCCTGGTGTGGACTTGTTATTAAGAATTATTATAAATTAGAATTTGGCGAGGAGGGTAAACGGTAACGTAAACAAAAAGTTGGTTGCGAACGGGAGAGAGCTATAGTCGTCGAAGGGAGGGGGGTTGGAGAACTGCATGTACTGTAGACACGGAGCATATTATGCCTGTCCCTATATAGAATAAGAACCAAGAGGAGCTGGTTGGTCGTGCACCCGCTCCTCGCGGCTCAGTTGCCATTAATATATAGCATGTTTATTACGGCTGAGTGAGCACAACTGAATAAATCTGCCAGGCGAAAGCGGTCCTTCATGGTTTACCTGGTGTTCTGGGTGAGTCAAGTGAGAGGAGGAGAGGAGACCATTGCATTGCCTCCAACAAAAGCTCACACTGAACACAGACACACACACACCTTGTTCCTCCCGGTGTGGTGGCGGATGCAGCCCTACACGAAATATTAACCGGGAGGAGGAGGATGCAAAAAGTATGTAGTGGCATGGCCGGGTGAAAGGAAAATAATAAAAAATAATAAAGTTTTCACTGACTGAGAGAGAGGGAGGGAGGGAGGGAGGAAGAGAGAGAGTACATAAAAGACTTTTGGGTCCAACTTGACAAGAGCGTGGAGAGAGAGAGAGGGAGAGAGAGAGAAAGAGAGAGGAGCGTAGAAGGGCAAACGCTTTTGCCCATTATCCCCCCGACAGATCGTTTTTCATCTGTTTTTAAGCTAATCATTACCATTGCGGATTTATGAGCCGGGGCTGTTGGTTCCCCGTTCCCTTCATCAGTAAACAGGTGGAGGCAACTAAGAAAAGGACCGTTTGGGAGCCACGGCGGCGGGTTGGGCACTGGCTACATACGTGGCTCCATTTCCGGAGAATAAATGAAGGGAGTAGATGGGGAGAAATAAATGATGCAATAACTCAAGTGGCCAAAGTGGCGCATATAATATCACATATTTTTTTGCACAAAAATATAGTGTCGAGTCCCTGTCCCTATTCCAAACTCCAAACGGAGAATATTATTATGCAATTTATTTGCACCAAGTGAAAGGGAGAGGGACAAAAGCCCAAACAAAAGTTTTTTTTTTCAAAAGTGAAGTCTTCTACTCGCAGTCGGGTGACACCTTCCGCCCGTCGACAAGTATACGTTTTTGGGAAATATACCTATTCATAACAATAAAATTGTGGACTAAAACCCGGAACCAAACGAACGAACGGCACATTTTTCACATATTTTTTCCTCTCTCACTCTCTCCCTCTCGAGGCTTACTTGTCGAGAGAGAGAGAGAGAGAGAGAGAGAGAGTGCGGAACTAATTTAATTATATCGAGTTAATAGAGTTGCTGCCGCGAGTGGGGTGTCTAGGTCATCTGTTACAACAAATCCGTTTAACGGCCCAAAACCATCATCATGAATCACAGAGAATGACTTTTTTAATGCAGTTTAGTTGGGTTTAGTTTAGAGTTTGCATATCATGTACTTCTTTGTGTCTTCTTTATATCGCTGGTGCTGGTGAGTTCTATTATTGTTGAAATGAGTCTAGTATTCGAAAAAATTGTTATATCCTTGACGGAGGAGCGGGGATGCGGATTTGCACAGCGCAAAAAATTAACATTACGCACACGAAAATATTTTATGCAAAAAATGTGAGGTTGAAGCAGTAGTTTTGGTAGAGTGACCATCGATGTGTCAAAAATAATTACTTTCGAGTCCGAAGGGTTATAATATTATTCAATTGTCAAAATCGAGATTTTTTTCTCTTTCAGGTCAAATCAAGGTCAGCAGGGAATACACGGCTTCAGGTCGACTGTCGGCTGAGCAGCAAGCCGACTTTTGGCAATAAAAATATATAGGTTCCAAATTGGAAGCATCAGCTATTGTACAGAAATATAGTCGTCAGCGTTCAGAGAATTTTGAGATGGTGTGCGCAGTCCAAAAAACGATCCAAAAATGAGTTCACCTTTATCAACTTTTTCTTCTTTCTAAGTTTAAAGCAAAGGCAATGGTTTAGTAGAAAAAATGATGTTCTGATTATTACAAAAACAAAAATTGGCTATTAAAAAACTCAAAACGGTGAGCTTTGTTAATGGCACCAAAAGAAGCAAGATTTTTGTAATTGCTGGTTCAAAATCAAAACGGAAAAAGAGAGAAAAAACGAAAGGAGTAGTAGTGCATATAAATAGAGAGAGAGAGAGAGAGATTGTTTTGTTTATGGAAGATGTTGATCGGAGTTGTTACCTAAAGATAATTTTTCTCCTGAATCGGGAGGCAGTGTAAACCCAAGCACGGCCATAGAGGCGATTAAGACGCAAGGAACGATTAAATTGAAGAAATAGTATAGCGTACGCCTTTGTATGTGAATCACAAATGTTATATCTACATAGGGTTCTGGACAGCACGCGTAATAGTTTGCAGTTCGTTTTCCAGGAACGCCTACAAAAAGCAGCAATAAGAGGAAAAATTTGATAATTTCCAAACTTCCAACCTCATTTCCTGGAGAGAAAATAATGCCACAAACATTTTCTATCCAGCCAGAGAACCTTTGACAACTATGTATACACTATCTTTTTGATCATCACGATCATCTAAAGGATAATATATTCTCGTTTTTT
Organism: Dicranocentrus wangi; assembly: GCA_036850665.1. Classification (NCBI taxonomy): domain Eukaryota; kingdom Metazoa; phylum Arthropoda; class Collembola; order Entomobryomorpha; family Entomobryidae; genus Dicranocentrus; species Dicranocentrus wangi. Next base: position 56,638 of record JAANSN010000016.1, on the reverse strand, counting down.
CGTGGAATGTCTCCTAAAACTGTGTCTGTGTGATGCATTGTTTGTAGAGTTACTAACTTTGGAATCTTTTTTATTTCAACTTTTTAATGAGGTGTGGGCGTGAAATATTATATGTTTGCCACCGGGGCTCCCAAGTACCACGCCACAGCCATCTACCAAGTAGTGCTGGAACAGCCGGATCCGGAGGGTCTCAGCAATCTTTCTGCTACAAAACCCATTGAGCCAAAAAAAGAAGGAGAAAAAGAGAGTGGAGGGTCGGGTGCACTACGAGTGAGAGCTTTACTACGGGAGACTCCTCCAGTACTCCTCCATTCCATAATATAGTGGACACAGTGTAAGTCACTCTGTGTCTCTCTGTGTGGGAGCGCACAATCACACTCGAATCTTTTTTTCTTCTTCTTCTTTCCTTTTCAGAGAGAGCCATGAAAACTGAGAAAAAAGTTTCTCCCTGAGTTTTGAGAGGGAATGCAGTAGTAGCGAAAAATGCCGTTGTGCTACCATCCCCACCGACGAGGAGGAGAACAAAAATGTTGGGATCATCACACCAAACCTGCTTCACCACCATCAACTCTTCCAAGAATATATGTATTTTTTTGGGAAAATATTCTAAGGAAGTTCTAGTATAAAATGATAGAGAGATGGAGAGAGAGAGAGGCTTTTTTTGCTGTGCACCTTTGGCTTGAATGCATTTTCGCAGGGTTGGGAATTCATAATAAAAGTGGAGCTAAGATTGCTGAGCTAAATATTGAGGACACGCATTGCAATTCTCTCATCTGCTTGAGCTCCAGGAGAGAGTAAAGAAAAGATCCAGTCATCATCATCGTCGTCGTCCCATGTGCCTTGGCAGTAATGGACCAACATCCACCTCGCTTTCTTGCTCGCTCGCTCGCTTTCTGGAATGGAATCCCGAAACTCTTGCTCTTGGTGAAAGCCTGGCTGGATGGAGAAAGTTGTGACAGCTGCGAAGGAGGCGAAAAAAATGGGGACTGAGGTTGCTTGTTTTATTTTCCACCACGCCAAAACACACAGCCTCATCTCTCCGCTTGCAATAAGGAGAAGGCATATAGCTTGCTTGCTCGGGAAGAAGGGAAAGGAGGAATAAGAAGGGATCGAGTCGCGGGGAGGATAGTAGCAGACGGAACACCCCTCCAAAACCGGCAACAGTGAACTGCCTCTCTGCATCATATTTTTTGGGCTCCTTCTTAGACCTCTCCACAAAGGTCCATGTGGCTATATATCCCATATCCCTTGCTCCATCCAACTTTTAGCCACAATGGCTGTGCAAGTCCGAAGGTTGAGAAGAAAACAGACCGAAAAAAATCGATCAAGGGATTTGTTATATAAAAATACTTAACTCTTGGCATACATTTTCCCTTCCCCCCTTCCAACTGGATCCCCGCGGATGGCCTTTGCCTGATTTTTGTGAAATTGGGAATTGGACTATGAATTTGTGTTGTGGTCAAGATTCCAAAGTTAGTTGCACTCTTCAACTCCTAATTTAATCACTATTAGTCCTGTTATAATGGAACCGGCTAAGGATTTAAGACGACCAGTTGACATACTTTTAGTTTTGATGAATTCCTAAAACGGGCGTAATGACTCTTTGAAGCTATTATAATGCAATTAGCTAAATTGTTTTTGAAATTTGATGGCTTTTAAACATTTGGTTGACGCATGGAGTATATGTTATATCTGACTTTGGCAAATAAATTTGTAAACATGTAAGAAGAGTATATTAAGTATATTATGTTAGTAGTATAGATAGATAGGAGGTAATAATAATAAGAGAGAAATTGTGTTTAATCCGTCTCATACCTTTGAGTTCCCACTCTCCATTCTTTATGAAACTGCTTATATCCCCTCCTTCTTCGGATTGCAGTTGAAGATCCAACTGAAATATCATCAGCAAAGAGCATTAGCACAACCAAATTCCAAACAGTAATCCCATTTTGCTATAATGATATTAAATGCCTTGGAGAAAGGCTCTGTTGTTGCTGGACAGAAAGAGGTGGGGCGGGGGACAAGTGAATTATTGTTAGAGAGGTGATCGAGGGGACAGTTTATATATGATTTTGAGGTCATGATGATGGGTTTTGGGTGTTCACCTGAAATCCGTCGTAAGTCCAGCTTCCAAACTTCATCTCGCATTTCTGCTCATCAAAGGGAAACCAGGTAATATCAATCTTACAAGTGCTCTTAAAAATCCCTGGAGGGATGTAAGAGCAACTTCCGTTATTTTTCACGACAACGTTTGTAGCATAGGTTCCATCAAACCCTTCATCGGCACTGAAAAATACAGAGTCCACCAGGTTGGAATAGAGGTCAAAAATGAATAAATAGGTAATAAACCGCTTAGCCAACAAAACACTACAAACGGATAGGCTTTTCGCTTAGTACCCTCCTTTTCGCTTTCCATCTCTGACATTTTCATTCTCATAAAGTATTTGTTTTTTTTGCTGAGAGGAGGAGCAGGAGCTTCCCTCCCAACTCCAAACTTAATTTCCGCTCACCTATTGTACATTAAAACATCAGGCTTCCAAATTCGATGTGGTGGGATGCGGAGATCGGTCACGTTCCCGAACTCTGTAGCATTCCATCTGAGGTTAACGTCATTCCATTCCTGGACGCGTCCAAGCAGAGAGCGACACAGAGAGAGAGAGGTTCAAATTTACACAAGTTTTTTTGAAGGTGGACGACAATGAGGAGGACGACGTGATGATGACGTGTTTTATATTTTGTGGTGCGGGACAGAGAGAATCACAGAAGAATCATGCCGTTAGTTTTACTATATATATATATTCATTTAGAGTCAGATTCCCTAACTGAAAGAAAGACTTATTTCCCAATCCGGAGGAAAGTGGACGGCAGAGAAAGGGGTCCAGCCAGCAGAACGAGACGATTCGGACGCTTTATATTTTGCTCCGTTCCGCTCTCCCCTCGTGTCTGCCAACCACTTTCGGAAAGGGAAAACTAGAGTCAGTGGTGAAATCTAGGAAAGGTCGAGGGAAACAAGAAAACCACTACTTCTCTCCAACCAACAACAACAAAACTGGAGGCACGACACGACGGGCACACTTGCTTCCAAAAAATGAATGGGCTCTCCTTACCCACACCCTAAAAACCACTACCATTTTCCACACAACTCGACTACTACTCCATACTCGACTTCTATCTGGAACTGCTGCTATAGCCTCAGGTTGCATGGACATTTGAACAAAAGTTTTTTAGTTTCTGGAGAAAAAAACGTTTTGAAGGGGAGGACGACGTATGAGGAACGTTTTTTATTGGAGGGGAACTGAATTTCAGTTGTATTATATTACCGTACTTGTGTCAAAAAGTAAAATCGGAGGAACTCACAATCTTTATATGACAGTTTTTAAAAAGGAGTCGCTCCTGCAAACAGCTGCAAAATTGAACACTGATGTTTTTTTTCTTTTTTTGCTTTGGGACATTCTCTTTCCTTCTTTCTTTTGTTCTTGTTCGTAAATGTTGGGAGAAGTAGTGGAAATTGTTGAGAGAAAACAGGAGAGTGTATACACGTTTCGTTGATTGGTTTTTTTTAAAGACAAACAATATCCAAACAATGAAATTTAGTAAATTTTCAACAAAAGAAAGTTGAAGATTTGATGAGAGTAAAATGAACGTAACGAAAAGGGAAAACATGGATTTTTTTACTTATTTTTTGTAAAATAAAAACAAGGCGTCGCGTTTTAGATTAAAGACTGATGAGCATTTTGAAAACAGAGATTGTTTTGAAAGCACAAATAATATAACTTTTTTTCAAAGCAGGTTCGAACATTTAACAAAAAACTGAGACATGTAAAGCGTGGGAAGAAGCACTATCAAAAAATGATTACAAGAAAAGCAGTACAATTATTGTTTAAATAAGTTTACTTGTTTCATTCGGCAGAGGAGCAAAAAGCGACAACTGAGCGACAACAGAGCGACAACAAAGAGCAACTTGTATTTTGGGTTTTAGTTTCGCCAGAGCAGCCCCGCGTACCGGGAGAAAACTCAACTGACTTGTTCGGAAGGGTCGGATAAAGGATTCCAGGATTCGGGTTTTTCTAGTTTCCTACAATCTAGTCCTGATGGCACCACTGCCGCCCCACCACCACCACCTCCAAACCGATCCCGGAAAAGTGTGCGGAGCGGAGGAGTGGTGGCGGCAGTGGTTCCAACATTCCATAACAAGATGAAGATGAAGATAGATATTATTATCCAGCCAACCAGCCAGCCAGCTCGAGATTGCATGATGCCAGCCGCTCGGGGTTCCTATCTCTCGCGGAACAGTTGTATGGACGGTTGTACCAATGGTCGATTATTTGCTGGACGTAAAAAAATGGCTTGTGCTGACAGTGAACACTTGCTCACCTTCACTTTCCATTTGGACGGGACTGACATGACTATCAGAGAGCGAGTCGAGTGGCGTGGCATGACAATACATCGTAAAAATTAGTGAAGGGCCACCTGATTTCTCTTTTTTGTTAGCAGCAGCTTTGCAACCTGTGGCAGTTCAGTAGTTTATCTACAAAAAGAAAAACTCCTTTCCTTCATACACCTAAGTGTCTTTATCCACCCTGTTTATGTGCAACGATACTATAAATACCATCATAATATATTATTTATCAAGAGATGAAGATGAGCATATGCATGTATGTACTGACTGACTGACTTCCTCTCTGACAGTTTCCTATTCTGACTGACTCCCTCCCTGCTTTGCTTCCATTGCCGTACTGTCGGAGAGTTGGCTTTGGCTCTTCCGTTGGCCTTGTCTCCCCCACTCCCCCCACCCTGCGGCGTATTTCATCCTCAACTATTTTGAAAGTGACAACTTAGTGTGCCATGAAATTTTGAGATTTGAGCACCAAAACGGAAAAGGAGGAGGCTGCATGGCTGCCAAAAATATATTGTTTTTGGAATCTTGCTGTACATAAGTATATTCCTGCTTTTCCCCTTCCCGTATTTCAAAAGGCCCTCATCTTAAACGATTCCCACTTATTTCGGCGGAATCCCATTCAAAAAAAAATTCTGGCAGCCAAAACATCACATTTTTTCTGGTATAGCAAAAAGAAATATGAAATATGCTGCACCTAGCCGCTTCGCTTCCCCTCTTCTCACAAATCGATAAACATTTTATTTTCCTCAAATTATTGGCAGACCGCACACACTTATTAAACAGGTTCCCTCATGTTTTCTTGCACCGACTTCCCTGTTTTCCTCTATTCCCTCCCTGCGGCTCCCAGAACAATTTTCTTTCTAGGAAAAAAACTGAACTTAGTTGAAAAAGGGGAGTGAGGCAGTCAGGCATCCTGCTTGAGTATAATTCCTAGCCGAAATCCGCGTATATCCGCCGTAGGGCCTTTACCGCAATTTTGATTTATTATTGGAGCGGCGGACCTTCGCTCTACATTCTAACTCGAATCTAAAACACAGCTTTCTTTTAAAGTTTGTTCCTTCTCGTCGTGAGCTGGAGCTCAGTGGAGAGTAAAAAGCACTCCATAGATTTTTATGGAGAAGCAGCGAGGACGACGGAGGATGGAGGGGGGAGGGAGGGAGACGAAGTGAGTGAGTGAGTCAGTTGCAGAGCAGAAATGAAATGCTCAGCCGACTGTGAAAAGACTTGGCTTCCCTTTCTCCTCTCCATTCCATTCCATCTTCTATTGTTTTTTTTCTGAGGAACGAACCGTTGTTGCAGCCACAGGAGCACCACCGCACCGCTTATTACGAGTAATAACATTAAGTAACCCGAGGATCATGATATCAGAGAGAGAGAGAGAGAACCACTTTTCATCAACCAATTTCCTCCGTATTCCCTCCCCATCCTCCACATTTCACTACCATCCAGTCCAACTAACTTTAATTACTCTTGATAACATCCTCGTTTTTTCCCTCCTCTCAATCCACTTTTTCATCCCCACATTTTTATCTTTCATTTAATATCTTGTTGAACATGTGAATTATTATATGAGTTGAAAGTTTAATGAAGTTATTAGTTTAACAAGAGAAAAAAGGAAAAGGGAAACTTTTCCAAAATACTGTTTCCTATATTATCTTTGATTTTCTGACTTTTGCGCCGAGGAGCGAGTTGAGCGAGAGACATTTCATTTTTTGATTCATTAGCCTAAATCACACTTGCAAACTTTTCACCCACTTTAATTTCCTCTGGCTGATTGGCCCGGCTCGAGTGTTTGTTTAAACCTAATAATATATGATGAAAATGTTCAGACATGACCTAAAACTTTTTTTTCGAGAAAAAGTGTACAAAAAACTGTGTTTTTTTAAATTCCAATTTTCGAAGCGAAACTCTTATTCCTTTCTCTCCGGTGGTCGGTCAAACAGCTCGGCAAACAAGCAGAGCACATGGACAACTTAGGCAAAAGGGTGGTGAGATACGGTGGTATTGTGGGTGGTGGTGATGGTGGTGAAGAGGGAAAAGCACAAGATTGGTTGAAGCATTATTAATTTACAAATATACCCACTACTAAAGTTATTAAGTATTACACAACAAACCTTACATCTGGTTTAATCTGGTAGGGTGGTGGGTGCACGCAAGGTCGCACAAAGAAATTCTAAGACATGGGGAGATTTACCACTGTTGAATAAGCAAGCAACAACAACAACAGAAGAGCACACACAAACAGAGAGAGAGAGAGAGAGAGAGTAGCTTGATATGTCACATGCAGTGTTCAAAAACAATATGTCAACTATGGGTTCTATATTTTTTTCCAAACTTGTCACGCTAACCACTATCATTATCAACTAACAATAAGATATTTTACTGACGCATTATTATATACTACTCATTCTTCATCTGCTCCTCTCCTTTACCGGCGATAAACGGAAGAGATGCAAAAAGGTTGGCAAGTTGAAAAAATATGTTGGGAAGCAAACCAAGAGGAGAAACAATACGTATGACTCCAAGTGAGAGTTTTTAATTAATTTTACTCCATACTGCACAACCATATATTGTAATCGCGTCGCGTTGCTCTTGAATGTTCTCGGAGGAGGAACCATAGGTAGCAAAAAAATTATTGAGCAGATAGAGCCGCTTATATAAAAATATATAGAAAGGTTGAGAGAGATTTGTTAGTAAAACAGATTACGTATATACGTATATTATATATTATTTAGTATGGGCAAAACTCCTACAATTTTGAAGGGTGCTCTAATTAACAATAAGTGGATATGCAGCGCAGATAGTATGGGGCTATCACTGTTATGCAATGTTTGACACTTGTCTGACCTGACACAAAACTTCACTTTTTGCACTTCTTTGCCCATTCAACACTTTTTTTGAGTAGATTGTCTTAAGATATTAGAGAGAGAGATTAGATTAGATATTATAGCAATAGTTGTTTTTTTTGGATTACAAAAGAGAGAGAGAGAGAGGTGGTGGGTTTTGGTTAATTTAAGGTCGAGTTGAGTTTTTTTTTATAGTCTACTACAACTACAGCAAAATCCAGTGTAAAGTTGACGGCAACAAAAATACAAAAATTCTTTTTATATCTCACGTTTGTCAACAACAATAGGACAAAAGGGAGTACAAAAGTTGGAGGAGAAGGAGGGAGGGAAAGGGTGAAAATGGGTACTTTTGGTGGTGGTGGTTTAGGTACTTTTTTATATAAAATATATACATATCGTATTTCATTTTTTTGTCCGGAAACTGTTCAACTGGGAACAATGTTCCGATAAAAAAAATCGTCATCTTTTTTTTGTAAAAAATGAGGGTGGTAGGTGCACAGAGATTTTTCTTGGCTTTCCCTTGTTTCTCAAGATTGCTACTTGCTCAAAAAAATATATGCTACAGCCTTGGGTTCACAAAATTATGGGGAAATTAGGACAAGAGCTGACAGAGTGTGAACAAAAGGACACAAAAATTTGGAGGTATAATTGCATTAACTTTTCTCCTTTTCTTTTTTGTTGTTATTATTTTGTAGCTTCGTGAAACAAGTGAAAGTTATTTCTTTGGCTTGGAGGTTAGCGACAAAAGGTTTTGTTTTTTTGTGTTTTTGAGAAAAAAACTCACCATTTTTAACCAAATGGTCGTGATAAGGAGTTGATTCTTCTCGTCCTTTTTATATTAGAAGGGAGGCAAACCACAGAAAGAATTTTTTTAGAGTGAGAACCACAGATTTTCGGGCAGAGAGGGAGTAGGCGTAGTAGTAGAAGTAGTAGTAGTAGTACATGCAACAAAATTGGAAAAAAATTGGTTCATTGTAAAATTGGTGGAGATCAAGACGAAGAAGAAGATCCGGTGAGGTTGTGTGTTTATAGTAAACTTGGTTTCTTTTTCTCTTTGTCAAAATGAATGAATATTATTTTGGTTTCGGTTTTTTTCAATTTGATTTGGTTACGGATCCTCTGGTGTTTTTTTGGGAGGTACACAAAAAGGGATGCGGAATATAAAGATTTGTTTTACGTTTAAATATATAGTAATAATATATAGATATATAGCGGTATATATAGTTCACGAACAATTTCATCACAAGTCAATTCATACTGGCACAATGAGCAAAAAAGATGTTGACTCGCTAAATATATAGATATATAGATATTCTAGTACATATTAAATATAGATATATAACACATGAGTAATAATTACACGAGTTTTACGGATACATAGATAGCACGGAAGTGATTTACGTATATACGGAGGCACGAACGAGGAGGCAAAAAACAAAAAACTTGTACAGAACAACTGGAACAACCAAATAACCATGTAGTATAAATATATAAACACATTTTTCCTTTTGTATTCAAAAAGGGAGAACTGCAGAAAAAACTAGATTTGACAATTTTCTATATAAAAATGAAAATTCCATGTAAAAATTTCTGGTTTTCTCCAAGATTTCTTCGCCATGCTAGCCAAAAAGTGAATGGAAACTGGGTTCCCATCGCTAAAAACGTGTGTGGTCCTAAAAATTCATTTCCTAAGAAAAAAGGGAACTTGTTCTTTGAGACTACCGCTGTGATCACAAGAGTAAATGCTGCGGTGGCTCAGACAAATTAGGTAGTACAGACAAACAATGTAACTGTAACTGTGTGGGTATGCACACAAGAAGTGGAAGCCAATTCGCAATAAATTATTACACTGACAAGAAAGCATTATCAACTAGGCCGCCCTAATTTAAGGCCGCCATGAGAATTCCCATTTTCTCCAGGGCACAAAAAAAAACTCTAAACACACAAAACTGGAGTGGAGTCGACTGGAGTTGAAATGGAACTTCTCATGGAAGCTTTTCCGGAGAGTGGTGGACAACCTCCATTGCATTGTTGTTGCACACACCAAGGCAATTACTTACTTATTATTGTTTTACCTGGCTAAAAATGTGTTTATATCATCTATAGAAAAATATACAGGTTTTACCCCTAAAAATGTCGTGCTTATTGTTCCGAGGAGGATTATTGTTTAATTGCTCTATTGAAAAAAGTGGGAAGGAGTTCGGAGCAGTTTTATCTATTACGTATTAATGTACAGTCTATTTCAAAAGAGTGCTCCTCTCCTGCGCCCAGTGTCTCACCCTGATTGTGGCTCCTTGAAAAATGAGGCTCAAAAAAGTGTCACATAAAATATTACTAATAATACAGGTAGTATTATACTGATGGTGACCTACTCTGCTGGAGATTCCACAATCAGCTGAAAAATTATCATTACACAGACAAACTTTCATTTTAAAAGCAAAAGTTGGAACAAGAAGAAATGAGATAGATAGATAGAGAGAGAGATGCGTGTAAATAAGAAAAGGGGAGGGTTTGTATAGCGTGTGAAGACAATAACTTTTTTGCATTCTCTGACTATCTTAAGGTGGTGGTACACATACACATTGTGAAAGTTTTTTTTTTTGGTTTTTACAACAAAAATCATATTACAGATACCATTCTCTGATGCTCCAAAACACGATACACTTATACATTGCTTGAACGAACGGCGAGGTCGCTTACCGGGACAACTTTGCTGCGCACACATTCACAAGGGCTTTTTAGAGAGAGAGAGAAGAAAAAATGCGTGGGAGAACAATATCAAATATACACTTAAAATACTTACAAGATATATAGTTATTTTAATACGATGCACTTAGATATGCCATTCATTCCAGAATTTGAGGTGGAGCACTGTTCCAAAAAAAAGTCCGTACAAAAAATGTTCGCACCTACACAAACTCTCTGGGGGAAAATTGGTGTATCAAAAAAAATAATTTATTACACACATGGCCACACAGAGACGATTTCAAAAAAGGGTGGCAGACGAGAGAGAGAGAGGTGGTGGTGATGGAGGTGGGGTGCAAAAAGAGTGTTAAAAATACCCCTTCGACACACAGATTTAAAAAAGAAAGGTGGTAGCAAAAAGATGAGGGTGATCAAAAATGAGGGGGGAGGGCGGGGGAGTTTTTAGTTTACCATATAACAATAATATAACATACACATTTTTAGTTAACATCATCACACAAAAAAGGTAATTGGAAACATACACAGACAGAGAGAGAGAGAGAGAGAGAGAGAGAGGAGAAACTTTTTTCTAAAACTAGGTAATATTCTTTTGTGTGCAGGTCGCATTCTTGGCATTCAGGCAGGTCAGAAATAAAGGGCACATTTCTTTATATTTTGTTTTAGTTGACTACTTTAGAAAGGAGGAGAAACACTAAAAGTATCTATAAATTTATTATTATTAAGATTGCAATTCACACGCCCACTGCAAAACACAACTGGCTACAAATATTTAGATAATTTTTGGTTTCTAGCGAGCGGCGGAAGGGAGAAAACACGAAAAATCTGGTCGACTTTTTTATTTTATTTTTGCATACTCATTAAGTTTTTGCAGGGATACTTGAAAATACTTACAACAAAAACAACGAGAAAAAATGAATAAGAGGGAGCGGCGAGCACAATTTTTTTTCTCTCTGAACGGAACAGAAAACGGAGAAAGTATAATAATAAAAACGTAGGAATGGAAAGAAAGCGGCGAGCTCGTGGAGAAGGAATAAGTAGGAATCCAATAAAAAACATCTTGAACATATAATTTCTTCTTGGGTTTGATGAAAAAGAATAAGGAGGAATGGGGGAAAATATAAAAGAAACGTTGTTGAACAGCTTCCCTTTGTTACTCGTATCATATCGTGGTGGTGGTGGAGGTGGAATAAACTATTTATTTATATTTTGGAACAAATGGTACGAAAAAATCTGACTTTGTAATCCCTGCCATTCATCCTAATGGAGGAGGCACACGTGAACGCGGCCCTGTGCTCCGACGGATTATTATTATATTGCTTTTCCGAAGACTGATTGGAGGAGGAGGTGTTGTTTTTGTGAGATTGTTGCCTTACAAAAATACGTACATGAGGAATATTCTGAAGACTCAGAAAGAAGAACAGAAAAGAGTAAGGAGCGGAGTGGCGGAGGTGGTGTTTTCAGGGAGAAAAGGTCACTTTACCAGTTTCATATGAAAAAAATAAATAATAATATTTAGATTTATTTTTTTGAAATGACCGTGCACCGTGCTGCTTCACACGGGGCATGCATCCGCCCCACTGAAATTACAGTCATTTTTTTTATTTCCTTGGTGGATATGAGCCTTTTTGTTTTTAATGTTTTATTCAAACCGACTAGAAAAAAAAAATAATCCCGACTTCCTCTACGATATATCTCGATCTGGATCGATATAATAAATATATTTTTGTAGTTCCAATAGTGAATTGTATAGTATACACATAGACACAGAGAACATGAAAAATATTTTGTATAAGCAAGGGATCTTCTAAGTGGGTATATTGTAACGAATAAGAAAAATGGAGAAAAGCGGAATTTAAAAAGGATTATATAATAATAATAATGTAAGAAGAAACAGAGAAGAAGAAGAAGAAGAGAAGAAGGTTGTTGGATGGTTTTGCATGGTTCAACTCAGCTCAACTATCCTGAAAGTTGTTATATATATGTCACCTTAAAATATATTAAAAACTTTTTTTGTCCTCTAAAGAAAAACAAGAAGTTTCCATTCCACAGATTTTTGTTTGTTTGTTTTGTATTCTGTTGCTGCGATTTTGTTTTGTTCACAACACTTGAGTAGTAGTGTCGCAATTATAACAGTCGCGAGATGAACAAAGTGGAAGTGATTCGGAAGAAATAGAGAGAAAACGAGAATTAGAAATAAATAAAAGGAAGAAGAAGAAGAGAGTGGAGGAGAGGATGTGGAAAAAAGAGAAAAGGTGCTCGCTTTTTCCTTCAGTCAGTCGGGATCGGGATACACAAGACAAGTAGGTAACCAACCAGCGGGAAAGTAATGAAAGTAAAAAAAATGAGTGTGCATATAAATGCACATTACGGGAGAGAGGAGGAGGGGGAGGAACAGGAGGAGGGTGAAAAATGGTGGCTGTCTAGACACTAAATTTTTGTCATTCTTTTGCAAAATGCTATAGGAGGGAGGGAGGGAGAGGAGGGGGAGAGCAACTCAACTCGCTAGATTGGGACTCGTCTGACGGGACTAGACGACTTTTTGCAAGAAATTGAAAAAAATGAAGACGTTCCATAAATGAAAATGACATGACTTTCCCGTCCACCATGGCATCCACGAACAACGTGACTAGCAAAACAAGGAGCATGACACACGGGAGACAAGGACATTCAACAAAACAAATATTAAGACGTTTTTCTTAAAAGATTAAAAAAACAAGAAGAAGAAAAGAAGAAGAAGAAGAGCATTCGGATTATTACTTTTTTTTAGCTTGCGTTATTATTATTATGATTATTATGATTACTGTTATTATTACAAGAAATGGGGAGACTGGAGTAGTTTTTTTTCAGTTTTTAGGAACAATTCAGGAAAAAACAAACAAAAAATGAGAAAAAAGATAGAGAGTAATAATCAAACTGAAAGTGAAGAGAGAAAGGATGGAAAGAAAGAGAGAAATAATTTACAAAACTATAAATACGATGTTGTTTTTTTAAAAATAGTAACAAATAAGTTGGGAGAGAGATTTCACCACCTTTTCCTAATGAAAAAGGTGTTCTTTTTGGAAAACTACGAGACTGAGAGATTTGATTGTTTGGTTTGATTTTGCAAGACATTGGGTGGTATTAAGACACTTACCAAATTTAGCCACGTATTGGTTATAAGAATTTGATTCTTTTCATCCTACAACACCATAATAAGTCCATCGTTCATGATTATATCAAACAAACAACAACTCATAATCGCACATCGCATTTAAAAAAAATGATTTTCACATCTTGACACTAAAACTAAAGTGGAATATAATATATTATTTAATTTCGTATTTTAAAGTGGGTATAATATTAAATCCCGGGGAACCTCATAATTAATTATATAGACGAATGATCTTGACCTTTTTTAAAAATAATTATGTATGGATTATTATTATAATATGTATTTTATTTTTATGCAATGAAAAAATATTGTGAAAAATGATACGTGCGGATTTGAAGGAAGCTCATTTCAATTAATTTTTGGATTTTTTATCCCATGTTTTTCCTTTTGTCAATGGCACTCTCGGAAACTGTGTACTTGAAAAGGGCTTTCGCAACAGCAGTAGTCGCCTCTTACTTCGCCGAATGGCGTAATGGAGGAAACCATAAAGTTTTTGTAGTTCCATATAGCACTAGCACTCCTCTGCTCCATCCAAGTTCATGTTGTCTCACTAATTGGCAGGGATGAATGCGGTTTGATTGTATCTCATTCCGAGGAACTGACTCGAAACTTCGGGGAAAGCGAAAAAGGCTCAACGGCGGAACCCTCCTCCACCTATACACTTCCAGAATAATTTTCAAGTGCCAGAGTTGAGGCTCTCGTCAACAAGTTTCTGGAGGAATCCTTGGAATGCATTAGAGAGCCTAATGGAAAGAGTAAAAATTTTATTTTTTCGGAATGGCGGATTTTCCAGGAAAAATGTGTCCCATTTCCCCATTTTGTATTAACAAGTCACCCGTTTTCTCCGAGAATCGAAGAGAGTAACAAATTAAACATTTCCCCGGTCGTAGTAATCCTCATCCTATGCTACAATTTAGTCGAGTTGAAATAAGTGTCCAGAAAGGCTCATAAACAATGATGATTCCCTTATTGCACCTCATCCCCGGAATACAATTGGGAATCTCGACAAGGAGAGCAGACTGAGCAGGAAACCAAACCAGGAGTTATTACAACTTTTTAGCTAGTGTAATAGTAGTTAGCCACCACTACCACCTCATGAAAGTACATATTATACAGCAACCACCTCGGTCCAACAAAAAAAATGCTACACACTAGTCCAATATATTTCGTGTTTCCACCAGCCATTTCCAATTCCAGGGTGCTCCTCCTGCTCCTGCCCCTGCTCGAGGAGACAAAAGAACGTGTGGAACGTTTCAATGCCCGCAGACTCTCGGAATATATGAGCATGAGCATATATAGATTTAAAAGGAAGGAGAGAAGGCAACTTAAGCCTTTGCCTCTGCCTATTTTATTATTACAAAGAAACAGAGAAAGAGAGGGAGAGAGAGAAAAAAAGAGTAGCGCTAAATGTGTGAGAGTCGTGGTGGCTATATGGCCACTTATACTTTTTTTTCGTTTTCCAATAACCTTAGTCGCCCAAAATTTGGTTTCCCTTCCCTTGTTCTCCGAGTCTTGAAAGAAGAAAGAGAGAGAGAGGGAGAAAGTGGTGAAAGGCTTTTAAAACTCATTACAGAGTCTTGAAAGGGGATCATGAGTCTGGAATTCTAATGATGAGATGATCTCTTAAAGGAGTATCTACGAGGAACTGGAAACTGCCTCCATTATCATTTTAAACTGGAAAAAATACAATATCCTTCTCAGCTCAGCTCCGCTGATGCTGACTCAAAAAAAAACGTGCCGGTTTGCAAAAAAACACACACTGAATTTGAAGAGAGAGAGAGAGAGAGGATAGGAGCAGTAACGCCGGCTCGTTTCCGGAACATTTTTTGCAGAGTCAAAAATGGAAGCGCGGTCAAAGGGGATATTCCCACACACAAAAAAACTCCGCTTCTCCATTTATTCTATTTTTTTCGTGGAAAAAAATGAAGCGATTCCATATATATTTTTTGGAAGGGAAAACCACATTTTTAGCTTTTTTTCTCTTTGGAAGGATGGACAGATTGAAAGTAATTTAGAGATGTGGAAAATACACACTCTCAAGTTGAAAGGGAATCCAAACATTTGTTTTTTTTTGGAACGAGGAGATTTTTTTTAAAGATTTTTTTTCTGCAAAAGGAAGTGAATTTCGTTTGGAATGGGGCTGAAGTGGGGTTGTAGAATTATAAAAATAGAAGTTGAGCCATTTTGCCTGATAATTTAAGTGGGAAATGATGATCCACCAGAGAGCTCCGAGGGCACTTGTGACGACGACGACGGAGGAGCACCATGCACCATGGACTGAACTGACTGACTTGGAGTTAGTATATACGCGTGACTATTTCCAAAACAGATATTGTCCGCATAAAAACCAACGACAGGGATCCACCACCACCGCCACCACTTTTTTCATGCTTGCTTCCGTCTCCAGGAAATTGCCAAAATAAACGGAGAGCTATATTTTATGCTGGAAGGAGGAGGAGGCTGAGCCATGAGCCGAGTGAGCTGCTATGCATGTTTACAAAAATAGAGTTTCGGTCCGTGGAAAGTAGGTTTCTATATCCCCGCGCGTAATAATATAATCAGAGAAACGGGAGGAAAATATGTGAGCAATGTACATAAACACGGCGTTTTGTTTTTTTTCCTTCTTCCCCATCTTGTGTCTTTATCCCGTCTTGGGGGAACAATGCGTTCTAATATTTATGTCAAACCGAAAGACATCAACACACAATGGAGCTACAACAACGGCTCCTTGCTGATCATTGGCATCACAAAATGCGACTCATGTCCCAAGAAACTCACGGAGAGACTCAAGCTTTTGCACCCACTTTTTCATCGCCTCCTTCCTCCTACCCTCCTCGCAAGACTCAATTCTTAAGCTCAAGTTCGTTATTAATATTGGTTCTGGCACGCAACCTCGTAAAAATAATATTTGCCTTTTTATTCTCCTCCGCCGCCACCACCGCCATCGTCTTTTGTCGTCCTCTTCTCAATTGGCCTACAACCAACCCCGCCGCCTGCATGTGTACTTATATGTACATATTTTTTCGACAAAGTCACGAACCATGTTAACCTTTTTGGGGAGTCCTCCCCACCGTTTTCTCTCTCGGTTCTCGCCGTTGCCAACATTTATGTATTATTCCTTTAAGAAACAAAAAACCTATCAAGTGCAGCAGGGGATGGAGAGAGTTGAAGAGTGGAAAAAAATTGAGAAAAGGAGAGTTTTTTTTCTTTTTTCGTTTTAAAAAAAACTTTGTATTCTTTGGAGAAGTGGGGTTGGCGGCGTAGCATCGAGTTGGTTCCCTCAGATTAAATTCTTTTTTTCCCGTCGGGTGGGTGAAGATTGTGGAATAGGAGGACTGCGTTTGACAACCTACTTACACCTTATTCCACCAACTCGACTCCCATTTTTTCCTTCTTCTGCTCACACTTTCCATATTACACCAATTTAGCTTGTCATGGAATAGTTTAGTTGGGCTGAGGCGCGGAGTGCAAGGCCAGGTGGAGTAAGTGGCTGAGAAATGGGGTGACAAACAGCCGCCCGCCGCAAACTCAACGCTCAAAAACGCTATAAAACTCCGCTTTTTCTCCCCGTTTTTTTGTTTTTGAGCTGACACCCAAAGTGGATGGATGGGGAAAATTGGGAACAAATTGGTTCATATTTGGCGAGCGAGCCGAAAAAACCTAGACTTTTGGCAAGTTGTCAAAAGTGGAGGGAAAGAGCAAAAGGAGTAGCTGGATTCCACCGCTCAGCCGCCACCACCGGAACCCTGTGACTATGACGCAAAAGGGGAAATATATCGGAGATGAAAAGAGGGGATGAGGATGATGAGGGGGAACTGCTCTTTTGACGAAAATTAAATGTATGGAAAACTCCATGATTAAAACTGCGAAAGGAATAAAATGGTCAAAGTTGGAGAGGAAATAAGGACGAGCCGGCATTAACCATTTTATACTCAACTTGAGCTGATATTATACGCGATCTGCTGAGGTAGCAATCTCCTAATAATTTTTTCCCCGTTATGACTTTCTGGATTATTATCTCCGAGTCCAATCCGAGATGTATGTTTTTTGTGAGTCTCTCGTCTCTAGTGAGTCTCCAATCTGTTGGAAACATGGATGAACCCGAATTGATAATGAATTCTGATGAACGAGGGAGAGAAGGAGAATATTATTACAAAGTTTTGCCTGCTGGCGACAACGGACGACGACGACGAGGGAGACTCGCTAGTTATACGATGCTGAGATGAAGATGAAGAAGATGATTCTGAGAATTTGATTCTTTCCCTTTGATTGCTCCCAAATTACCTTGAACTCTCGGGGAAATGGTTCGCCCGTTCGTTCATTCATTCGTTCAGAGTGAGTGAGCATGGAGTTTCAAGGTCCGCCATCCAAACTTTGTGTACAGAGCTAACTTGATAATCTGGAGAAAAGTCCAGTGTCCTTCAGGAAAGGAGGCAGAGAGCACGAACCCCACGAACGTCAGAACAAACGTTGGATGATATTTTTTTCTGGTGTGTAGGCGGTTTTCAAATCCTTGATTGCACTACGCACTAAAAGAAGTGGAGTGGAGGGTGGTGGGGTGGGTTGGTGGAAGGGAATATGAGGACAGACAGAGCTAGCTAGCTATATAATGTAATAATATGTGAAGTATTCTATAGGAATCATGCAACTCCTCTCTCCGACCGAATAACGAAATCATCGAAATTGGATTCGAGTTGGGAGAATCCTGCCCTGCTGTTATTTTATTTTTTTACACTGGAAATGTAAAACAAAATAAAAAAATGTGGAACAGTTGAGATTAAGATTTTGCCGCTGGTGACAAACCTGCATTGTCTATTTTTTGATGGTATCTGCATACCCGAAAAAAAACCACCACGTGTCGGTGGTCCAACCAAAGAGGAGAACGACTTTTCGGAGGAAACAAAACACACTCCGTATTAGACTCACGTTCCACTCTTATTTTGTTCCAATGTTTCCAACAAAAAAATAGGAGGGAGGCAGTGGCGGAACGATGAGGCTATAAGAGCTACAGTATACATATATTATTGCAAGTGGATAGTAGTTGGATGGATATGAGCACTCGCCTCTTATATTAAGTATATTCTCTTCTTTTTAAAAAAAAGCATAGGAAAAAAGTTCCCTACGGTCCATTCCTCCGCTGTTGCTTCGGATTTGGAGGAGAAAGCGGGAAAGGAGCCTACTGAAAAGTGGGAGTCGAGGCAGAAAGCTGGAGTGAAAGTGGGCGCATGGATCGTTGCTAGCATTCCAAAAATCCTGCTGCTTCCCAGTCTCCCTCGCGGAGAAAGCACGTCTCTCGTTTTTAAAGTGAAATCCATATTCGATGGTCCATATAAGGAAGGAAAAGGGATCTTATATAGCCTATGCCACCACCACATATCCACATATATATACCATATTATTCCGTTAGGTTCGCCATATAGATTTGGTTGGAGGAACAGACGCATTGCGACATTACAAGAGTTTTTTTTTCGTCCGCAAAAAATCTTAGGTGGTCTTGGTCCTACGCTTCTTTTTCTCTCCTTCGTCTTCTTCTTCTTCTCCTCCTCCTTCTTCTTCTTTTCCACCAGGTCATTGTATTGCTTTTTTTCTCAGCTCAGATCCGGGTTTTATATTAGAAAATACTAGACTGCCACTTTCCTCCCGTCGTATAATTTAACTCTGGGCTTTCCATACTCGATTTTTTCAGAGAGAGACGGAAGGACTAATATTTTATACATTCTATAAGAAATTAGAGAGTGGGATCCCTCCTGCCTTGCCTGCCTCTGTCTGTGTGCCTGTGTGTGTGTGTGTATGGATACACAGAAAGATTTCGCTGCCAATGTCTCTCGCAGCCAGCTTGGAGGAGATGATCACGATGATCATGATAGGAGTGCAATGTGCCTCTTATAAATATCCCCTAATATTCTCTCATTCCTCCGTAAAAAGTCTGGGTGAGTTATGGCTACCTCAACTTCAACTACTTTTCCCATTAATACAACCTCGTAATGGGAGTACGGAGGAGCAGCGTGGAGTGAGTATGGAGGAGTGTGGAGGAAAAGGATGCGATAGTACTGCGAGTTCAAGTTGCTGTAATGATTACCAGACCCCACACCCCCGAGCCTCACACAACCGGCAAGAAAATGTGTGTAATTTAATGAAACTACTACACTCTTCTTGTTTCCAACAGCCCCCTCCAAATCCCTCCAAAACCAAATACCTATATGCCCCCAGCAGTGCCCAATTTTCCTTGTGTCATCACCTTCCCTCTCTCTTCCTATTTACTCCCGTTTTGCATGAAATCAATCCGAAGGAGAGCGAGATCAAAAATGTCTTGATTTTCATCTTAAATATTTCCCTCAGCTTCACTTTCACTCCCTTTTAACAATCTTCGACCCATCCACCTCCTCGACAACGACAGCAACGACGACGACGACGACTTTATATCCAGCTATTGACTATGGGTAAATATGTGAAGGAGAGCATAATGTTGACAGTTGGAAGCCGTGTACACGGTCGTTGTCGTGGATGGAGGGAGGGAGGGCGGGAGGGGAGGTTGTCAAGTGTTTCCAAGTAGGACACGCGGAGATAAGTTCGGGAAAGGGTCATTACTCACCCGCCTTTTTCCCCCAAGAAAATGTAGACATTATGTGAACCCGTTTTTTTTGTTGGAGATCTCGGGCTGTTTAAACCTAAACCTCCTCTATACTTGAATACACACAACAATGGAGGAAAGCTGAACAAGTTGACTTCAGTCTTGAAAGTAAAATATGACCAACAAGCCAACCTACTTGTGTAGCTTATTTCTTTAGGTCCTCCTTTTTCCTCAACCCTTTTTCACCGGAACGGGCTCGCTAACGAGCTCTCCTCTTTCTTCCTCCGAAAACAACTGTTTTGACATATCTCTTCCTTCCGCACTCACTTCCAACCAGAAAACTATCGACTGGCTCATTTTTTTGAAGGAGAGTAGAGTTTCGTTTTGGGTACATAGGTTATTGTTGCATAGGTAGTGGGACGGGCGGGAGGTAGAGGAGGGGGCGGGGGGTTGTCTCACTGGAAGGAGCTAATTGTAAACTGATATTTTGCTGATGACCTTTTGTTTTTCGGCTTACTCAACACTAATTCGATTGGAATTAGAGAGAGCGAGTGAGAGAGCGAGAGATGTTGTGTCGGTTGGGTAAGCCTGACAATCCTTTGACACTCTCGTCCTCCTCGCAACAGCAACTCCTCGTACACAACAACAACAAGGCAAACATACAACCATTTCGCAACAATCCACTCAACCGAGCTCCCTTTGAAGTTCGTGTTACGACGACACGGCTTCGGACGAGGACTGGAGTAGTGCAACCTCTTCTCGAATTTCCAAAGAGCTCCGTAGTAATTTTAGCAGCAGCAGCAGAGCAGCAGCTCGAGCTCGCCTCCGAGTTGCTCAACTCTGGGGGGAATTTTCGGAATGGAAGCAGCTCACTTTTCATTGTCAATCGAGCAGAGGCCTCCACCTCGAGACAACCCCCTTTGGCCCATTTCACTGATTATCTCTGGATCCTGTAATTGCGTTAGCCGAAGTGCTGTCATTAGGTTCCCGTTGTGCAGCCCAGTTTCTCAGGGAATTCACACAACACGCCACACTTTTAGGCTATCAGGCCGAGCTGGGACTCATTCCTTGAAATCATTTGAAACTTCCTGGAAACACCCAAACTCGAAGTGCAACTCCGTAAGAGAGAGAGAGAAAAAATGAAATCCTTGAATTAAATTACTTTTAACAAAAAAAATCAACTCGAAAAAATCCTCTTAAAGTTTTGGCAGAAAAAAATGTTGTCATCAAGTCAGGTGGATTTAAGGAAATGTGCACTACTTTTTATACTTTAGTTAACATTTACTCATGGCGGAGCGGAGTAGCTCCGGTTGAGGATAAAAATCATTACGAAACTTTCCTGCACCAGTTTTCACGCCCCATAAAATCCAAAGTGGAGGGGAAACTCCATTTCCAGGAGTGATGCAACCAAACAAGAAAGAAAAGAGAAAAAAAACTTTTTTCCTCCAGTAAAACTTGCCCAATTGACCTGAATCACCCAAGTTAACCTATGACTACGCCCAACAAGAACCTCTTCCTCTTTAAAAAACGAGTTCTAATCCGCCTTTTTCCTAAATGAAAATTATGACTAAAAATGCAAATGTAAATGGAGGAGGAGGAGGTGGATATAGTAATTTGGATGGCGTCGAGCTGAAAATATCGATTGCTCGAAGGAGAGAGCAACAGTGCAGGATTTTTATATGCTCGACTGACTTTCTCCTCCGTCGTCGCCCTAATCCCAGCAGGTATGCCGGGCCAGGTACACATACCCAGGAAAAGAATATTATATTGTGTGAGAAGGAAAGGAATAAGGGTTCCCTCCAATGTTTTTGTGGAGTCACATGGAGGAAGGAGAAGGAGAGCAACAGCGTTGAAGCTCCGACACCATCATCACACACAGACGTACGTACACACACCGTTTTCCCTTCCTTCCTTTCTTTCTTTTTCCCCACAAAAGGGAAAAATGGATGCGGACAAGTGTTCTCACTTTTATCATATTACGGCCCTCCTCCACCGCCGCCGCCACCGCCAAAATATGAGAGATTGAATGGAAAACTCGGGAAGCGGTTGGAAACAAGAGGATGAGTCGAGTCGATACAAAGGGAACTACTAACCCCCCCCCCACCACCACCACCAGTATAATATATTCCCCCTTTCATCAACTTTTTTTTCGTCTTCGCCCAACTTTGCAGACAACGGTGGAGGTGGAGGAGTGAGCTCGGAGTTGTGTCTGTGTGTGGAGGGAAAAATACCCTTTCAACAGTTTGATCGATAGGTTTTCCTCCATTCAATGTATTCACCCCAAAAACCTGCTCTCCTCTTCTCCTCCTTTTTATATCCCAAAAAATCCTTTCCGTGGGATTTTCTTCAAAAAAGCAAAAAGGTGCTCACATGGCTTGTATGTCTGATCGGGAGTGTAAGGGATATGGAATATATAATATGTTTTCCCTTCTTCTCGGGAGAGATAACCAATAAAGCAAGTTTTTGTGTGGAACAGGTTTTTTTTTCGGGTGGGAAAGGGAAAAGTGACATTCGCCTTAGCGTTGGTTGATGTATGTGTAGGAAAAGTTTGACTGAATGAATGCACGGTGTTATCACCACCATGCTATCATCATCATCATCGTCATCACATCATCCATCCCTCTGTTTCACAGTTTTGTTAAGGTCCTACTATTCAGCACGGTAAAACAGGATTTAAACAGGTTGCATAGAGTAAAAGCTCTTCTATTGAGCGAAATCCTGTTCCCGTGAGAGAGAACAAAAATTATACAACTTTTTGCCTTTTTCCTCCCTTTATCCTTAAAGTGTTGTTAGTGTTGTTAGTTTGTTGGTAGTTTTCTTTTCAGTTTGTTTCCTCTGTTAACTAAAATACACAACGGGAGCAAAGGTAACAACACACACACACACACGTTGTGCAATATACCAAGTTGTTTGCCAACTATTTTTTTCTCGCTCTTATATTTCCTCGGAAGTTGTAATCACCTCAACTTTTCCCCTTTTCTGCAATTACTCAGCCAGCCGGAGAGCTTATAATAATGTCGCATTTTCGCCGAATTGATTTAATTTCCAAGTGCAGCAAAGTGGGACTCATTAGGCGCCACCAGGCGGCCTTCCCCGGAAAGCAAAACTTTGGAAGGAGTATTTTGAAGGAAAGTAATTGACAGGAGGAGGAGGAGTGAGGAAGAGTGGAGGCAAGCATTTTACCTGGCTGGGCTCATCAACCGGCTCGGCGGTCCGGAAAAATTGGCCTTTTTAGCTTCCGAGATTCGTATTATGAATGCATGTGCAGGCGGGGATAAAAAGGTCAACTTTCCCTTTTTAAAGATATAACGATCTTCATCTTTAGTCAGAAAAAGGAAAAGAAGAAACTTTTTGCGAAGGATTCTGTTTTTTTTCTTTCTTTTTTTTTGTTGAAAAAAGAGACTTTAATCTGATATTGCTTCCTTAAACAAAATTTATTCCGCTTTTACTGAAATAAATACGAGAGAGAGGAAAAAAGTTTTTTCTCTTTTTTGGGGGAAAAATGCGAAAAGTTGGGAAAACCTAGTTAAAATTCATTAGAGCTATAAAAAGCGGTTTTTATACAAAAAAAGAGAAGAGGAGAAGCAGGAGAAGAAAAATAAGAAGGAATTTTTATCTCTTCCTGCTCCCTCTCCTCCGCTCCGCTCCGCTCTGCTCCTGTGTGTGATACCCAGTGCTCTGCTGCCCCAAAAGCGAAACATAATCCCTCCAAGAGTCTCCTCGGGAATGGCATGCATAAACTGAGGGAGAGGAGAGGAGAAGAGGAGGATAGGATGATGATGGTGATGTGATGGTGGTAGCAGTGGTGGTTCCTATAACCCTTTCCCCTCCTTTCACTCAAGAAATATATATTGCCCTTGTTAAAACGACTTTCACTGACCATGATGATATGTTAATGCTCCAGGATCTGGAGAAGTTGTCTGGAGGGACAGGAAAAGGTAATTTGCAAGAAAAAAATGTACTTCTTTTTTCTCTTTCCACCATTTCCCCCCGACTTTGCGCCGCGAGAAGTCCAGTTCATCTTTCCAGCCTATAAAGAATGCGAAAAGCGAGAGAATGCGAGTTGCGTTGAAAAGTTTGTTTTTGAGCCCCCTCCTCGGAGGGAGTCCATAAAGGGAGTGGAGACGGCAAATCAAGCGTGGTGACACCAGGGCCAAAAGGGAGGAAAGTAGTGTAATACATCAAAATGATGAGAACATGCTAATTCCATATGTCCTCTTCTCCTCCATATTCCATATTCCTCCAGATGGCCAACAGAGCAGAGCAGAGCAGAGCAGAGCTCTCCTCCATCATGAGCCATTTTTATGCTCCTTTCGTGCTCCCCCTCCAACTCAAAACGGTTCTTTGGGGCTCAATTAAACTTTTTCTCCTCTTTTTACGAAGCTGAAACATGCTCTGCTTCTAAACTTGTTCAAATTATTATCATTTCCGGGAAGAGGGTTCACGACGACGACGTTTTTTAGGCTCGTTCTGCGAAAACGTGTGCGCCGTGACTGGACCATGCAGGCAGACACGACGACGACGACGACGACATTAAATCCAAAATGAAATGAGCTTTCTTCGTTTTTCCCCTTTTCCGCTTTTGTCTGAAAAATGTAATGCAGTTCGGGAATGTGTAATATACGCTATATAATATGCGGGTGCAAATATAAATGTCACCACCGAAGGCATCTTCTCCAATAAGTGCTACAAATCCTCGAGAATGAAATGTCGTGCTTTAAAAGAAAATTGAAACTAAAAAAGTTGAGAATTTTGTAGTTAATTGGGATTCACGAGGGGTCTCCTAATTCTTGGCGATATTGTGTAATTTTATTTTTACACTTTTTCTTGAATTTAAATATTCATTTCCTTGCTAGTTTCGTAGTGAGCTAATAAAAAAGACCAGCAGAGAATTTCTTTTATTTTTTGGATTGGATTTATAGCTATCATTTTGTTCTGTGGATACCGACTAGCGACGATTATTGCTGTCTGCTGGTCTTTTTTCCAATTTCGGCCATGTTAATAAATAGAGAATTAAAGGATCTTTTTTGATGGTAATTCCTGAAAAATGGATGAGTTAAGTTTTTGAGTGGAATGTTAAGTTGGTTTCTGGGTTGTTATATTGTTAAGTTAAATAGTAATTTAAGTTAAAAGATTTAGGAGGAGGGTTCTAGAATGGAAAAATGTGTCGGACGCTTACCACATCTATAATTTGCATCAGGGTCAAACCGAAACTGAGCTGAAGTGGATCCGTCTCCTTCTCCACGGGCCGCTCCAACGTATTGTACTTGTCGAGCAAATGGTGCAGCAGCCGTTTTTCATTGGGTCCTTGAAGCGAGCCTGAAATTAATCACATATCCCGTAATCAATTACAATTATCAAATTTCACACAACTCAAAAAACTCTTCAACTTTCAACCAGAATAAACATGTAAACAGCAACAAAAAGGAGAGGAGGCGAATTTATTAAGTTAGCCGGAGGACCGCAAAGTGAATTTCCCAGGTTGCTTCAAAAAGGAAAACAATGTTCCAGGATTAGAGAGATGGATCTGGTGGAGACTGAGAAGAAAAATAAAAAAAACTTTTTCATTCAATTTTCAACTTTTCTCCCCCAGTCCCCCACAAAACTTTTTGCACAAAATGTATAATTGGGCTCCCTGGGGCTCCGCGCGAGAGCGTCAGATTTGCCCAAGTACGAAAAATGAATATTTTAGAAGGGTCTCTGAAGAGCCGAGGGAAATTGAGTGTCACTCATTTACTCCTCTCTCCTCCTCCTCCTCCGCGTGAGAATTATGACAGATGGCACAATCAAAAATATTTTATTAGGATTTTCCCGCAAGATTGCATCACACACCCAGCAAAACTTTCTCCTCCGCCCTTTGATTTTGCGAAGAGGAGAAAGGACTGACAGATATTTTCCCCCTTCTTTTTGCGTCGAGAGTTTATCACGAATATTATTATTTATTATTTATCTCAAGGATATCCTCAATCCTCGAGAACTGCCAATCATGCCTGAAAACAAAAACAAGTAGTTCATATTACATTCGCTCGCTCCTGCACACACACACACACACACGACAACATGTTATTACTTTTTTTTCTCTTGTTTTGCAACCAATTTCCAGGAAATGGTGGACGGGGACCGGGCGAGGGAATGAAAATGTGTGGGAAGAAGAAGGAGGAAAAAATAAGTCCAATCTGATATATATTTCCTCCTTTTGGTCGTAAAACAAGGCATTATATTCGGCTTGTGATTGTGGTCGCATTTTTTACGAAACTGAGGAATTTTGGGTGTCAAAAGGAGCGGAGAAAAAGATGAGGAGATTGGGTGCTTGCTCCACATGTCGCGAGACAGTAATTGATGCGATACCTAAGAAATATTTTTGGTGTTACATGACTCCGGGACTACTCCCTCTCACCCGTCACCAGCCTCCCGATAACGCCATCACACGCCGATCTGATGCCTATAAACTGAAATTCCTCTCTCAGGCAATGAGAGAGAGATCGGTATACTCTATAATATTATTTCCTTTCTAAATGGGAATATACATCCCATAATCCGCATCAGATTCTATAACTCCTTCAGTGTATGTGGTTCTGTGCCGAGGTTCAAAGTTCTTGGAAGAAAGCCACAAGTGACAAAAAGGGGACGAGGGACGACGACGAAAACGACGGGAAAAGCGTCATTATATCATTTCCACAATTTCAACCTCGTCGAGTTCCCTGGGCATCATCATCATCATCTCCAACTCCAACCATTCCAGATTATCATACTCCAAAAAAAGAAATGGAGAGGAGAAGGAGCCATGAAACCAGTCTGGATGAGCTGCTGCATGGTGGATGAGTATTATTATTACTCCTCTTTGCTCTTGCTGGTCGAAAAGGAGGAGGAGGAGGAGACGGGAGGGGAGGGAAAGGTGACGGAAATAAACTGGAGTGATGTGTGCATGGAACTGCGGACGAAATCAAAAAAATATATTTTATGTACCCCACCGACCTCATAAATTGAGTTGTCAGAGGAGAGCACAAGAAAGGAGAAGGAGAAGAAGAAGAAGAGAAAAGATATGTTCCACATAACCTCTCTCTTCGTCTCTCTCTCTCTCTGCGCCTTTTCTTTTAAAAAAATCTTTTTTTTTTCCTTTTCGGCAAAAGAAGGAGAAGCTGCTCCTGCCTCTGAAATTGATGACGACTGTCTGGCTGGCATTATATGCCAACTATATTTCCCATTATTTCTCTAACTAGTGAACAGTGTTCCATCTCCGCCACCTTATTTCTCGTGCTGGCTATGGCCATGCATTCCTGGGCAGAGGAGCGGCGGAGGACTCAAAGTCCGTCTGTTTTCCGCCCTTCCCAATAGCCCGTCCCCTGAATCTCTTTTCATCTCTCCTCGCGTCGTGGAGAAATGTGGCCTGCGAATCACGCACAACCCATTTTCGGGCCTCTGATAAATTTGAATTTTTTCTTCTTTTCCTCGAAAATTCGATTCGATTGGAGTTGTTGGAGTTGGAGTGAGAGCAAAGAACTCAATATTCTTGACGAAGAGAAAAAAGCTTACTCTCTGAAATATTTTTGATTTCCCTTTTAAGTTTGACGGCTTGCTGCCCAGGAGAGCCCAGAGAGAGAGAGAGAGAGAGAGAGCTCGGAAAAATTCCAAACTTTTGACCCACATTTTTCAATAAAGAATTGCCACAAATCAGCCTCGGCAGGATTGGATTGTTTCCTAGTTGAGGAGTGGAGTAGCATTTTCCGCTTGTTTTTCTTCCTCCAAAAAAAGTGGAAGGAACTCCCGAAACCATTAGTTTCGATCCCTTCGGTTGTAATAATAATGGCTAAATTGAGGAGTTCCCAAGTCAAGTGTAATTTATGATGGACTAGAGTTCCCACTCCCCAATAACGCTCTCTCGCTCGCTCTCTCCCAATTTCTACTTCAACTCTCATTTTTCCCTTATTGAATTTTTATAGCCGCCAGCAAAAATATATCCTTTATTTCGTTCTGCAATTTCAGTTTTTTCTCTCCAAAGAAAAAAAAGTACACACATTTTTGGAATTTTATTACTTTTTTTAGGTTCGTAATAACCCCTTGATTTTTCTCTGCTGCTGCTGTTGACATGTTCCCCGCATACAACTCGACTTCGACACGGGCAATACAAGGACAACCTCCGAAATTATAAATTCCGCATGTAATTCCAAATAAATGCCAAAAAGAGGATATAAATTTGGACATTTCTCGTCTCTCTCTTTGAAGCTGTTTAGCTTCTTGCAAAAGTTCCAAGAAGTAAGTGCTAATAAGATGGGGAACCGTTATTGATCATGCGATTTCAACGTGACAAATGCAACTTAACTTTGGAGGAGGTGAGGATGGCATGCATGCAGGATTCTTTCACTGACAACACCAAAAGTTACAACAAAATCCATAATGGATTTTAGTACACCCACGACGACAACGACGAGGACGCGACGTCGACGACGAGTTGGGAAGACATTGGGGTTGTCACAGTTGTAGCTTGTAAACTGGAAGGTGCTGGAATGGAATACGAAATGAGAGGAGCTGGATGATGCTGGAAGAATCGAGCAGCAGCCCGTTTTGTGGGCAATTGTACCTTAAAGTAACAGCCGAAAAAAATGGACTGCTATCTCAACTCTATCATTTCCAACTGCAAAGCCAGGAAAGAGAGAGAGGGAGAGGGAGAGAGAGAGAGAGCTTGGAACTAAGCGTAAGTGTGGAACGAGCAGAATTGGATTCCACTTTTATGCGTCCCGAATTGAATGGATATTACCTCTTTTTCTGCTAACGATTCCTTCGCTCGCTGAGAAAAAGGTACTCGAAAAGGTTGGCTTTTCTTTTTTCGACGAAAGAAGAATTCATAGCATTTCATGTATTATTCTTATTACCAGGAGTAGTAGTACAACCGCCACCACCAACACCACAATAACTTGGTCTTCTTGCGAGAGTCTGGATTCTGGATGATGATGATGCTGCTGGTGAGGAGATTGGTGGGGACAGAGAAAATGGGAAAAATGGGAAACAAGATGTAATGCATGCACAAAAAGGACCAGCTACTAATATGCTCCCCGCAACGTCGCAAATCCTCACCGAATTTCCAGACAAATCTTATAGTCACACTTCCGTCAGACCATTCACTAGCCGGAGAACGTGAACAACATTGTAATCATAAGGATCCGGTGCGGCGGCAGAGAGGAGCGGAGAGGAGGAAAAAATATGTGTGGATCTTCTACTTCGTCTTCTTATATATATTTTCCCTCCTTTTGCCAATCCTAATCAAGACGGATGTCTAATGGAGTTTCTTCGCCTTCTGCCCAGATTCAGTCTCCCTCCACCCGTCTCCCCTTCCAAACTACATATATTTAAATGAGGGGATCATCCGGATCAGGCTAATGATCAAAACAAACTGTGTCAACAAAATATATATAATATTAGGAGGAGGCTCTACATATTTTTCTGCCAAACTAGCTGTCGTCGCTCGAGGAGCAGTTTCGTTTCGTTTGGAGCAAGTCTGCCTGGTTTTAAATTCTCTCTCGAGAGTGCGGGTTGACGGGCCGGGAAACTTATTACGACTCCTTTTTTATGGCGGAGGAATAAGGCTGTGAAGCAGCTTTGTGTCTTGTCTGAAAATTGTAGTTGCAATAATGCATGAGGCTTCATCAAGAGAAATAGTCCTCCCGGAATTCTCACGCCGTTTCCACCCAAAAGCCTCTTAAAAGTCGGTTGGAGCTTGGAACATATTCTCAGTCAGAATGGAAAGGACCCATTCCATTCCTCCTGGATTCCACCATTTCCACCCAGTCTCGCAATACAAGAAAATTGTTTCGCTCGTTTCTTTTCGACGAGCCAACTGCAACAAAAAAAAAAACGATTCCCTAGGTATTCCAATCCCTATACCCGTTTATATTTTTCTCTTTCTCTCTATTCCTCCACGGTTGACACCGAAATGGATGTCGTGGAGTGCATCCGGGCAGCTTTTGAATCCGCGCGTTTAGTGTTCCAGGTAGAAAATTAGCGGGGAAATTGATTAAACTTGAAATAACCACCAATTTACTTTTTCTCGCGTTTGGACTACTTTTTTGGAGGAAATAACAGGCGTTTCTTTTTCCTTTTTAAAAAGAAGAGCGCAAAGCTGTTATTCGTTTGGCCCACCGACAAAGTCACTTATTCTTCTCTAGAGTTTTCCCCTTTTAGAGCTGGCCCCTTCCCCGGTGATTTAATCAATCCCAATCAAGAGCCATTGGAGGTTCTCAGCGGAGATTTGGGGTCTCTCCCTTGGACCACCATTAGTCCAAGCTCCATGGAACCGCCACCACCACCCCCGTCCCATGTCACACAGGAAAATCCCCTCCTTGCTTGCCCTCCACTCTCCACTCTCCTCTTTTGAGAAACAAGAGAAACCAATAACTCCTCTTTAGCCCTA
The DNA here is from genome assembly GCA_036850665.1 of Dicranocentrus wangi. Classification (NCBI taxonomy): domain Eukaryota; kingdom Metazoa; phylum Arthropoda; class Collembola; order Entomobryomorpha; family Entomobryidae; genus Dicranocentrus; species Dicranocentrus wangi. Next base: position 26,560 of record JAANSN010000016.1, on the reverse strand, counting down.
AATTGACAGTGCCAACAAAGAGTCAAGTCAAAACCCGGACCGCTTTCTAAAGGACAGCAGCAGAGCATGGGTTAGCAGCCCACAGCAATACAGCTTCATTTTCGAAAGACAACAACTCCCTCCTTCTTCCCTCCAACAACGAGTCGCATTAGAACTTGGAGCGATTTTAGAGCTCTTTCTCCAGCTCTAATTTTAGATTGAAGCGGAATAGAGAAAAGGAGTCAAGGAGGGCATTTTATCCAGGAAGTACTTAATTGTGACGTCAGTGTGGATCAACAAAAACCTTGTCTTGTTTTTATAACTCAAGGACACACTTTTCCTCATCCTCCATCTTCTTCCTTCTCTCTCTCTCTCTCTCTCTCTTCTGGAGCGAGTCCCAATCTACAAAACTCATTTTCTGCCATGTCACTACATTGCATCCAATGTTCCATAGGCTAAAACAAAGCTGGATACGGACTGAGCCAAAAAAGACCCGGCTTGGCTGAACTGGCCGGAATTTAGTTTTTTTGCAACTTGGCAGCTCTCAGCTCTTATTCTTTCTCTCCACTTTTGCAATATATGAGTTGCTGATGCTCCCAAGTTATTTGCAAAAGCTGAAAGGCTCATTGCGTAAAACAAATGAAGATTTTGGGTTGATAGAAGACAAGAGACAAGAGTGGAGCAGACAATGAGTGAGTTATAAACACAGATAAAAATTTCGGCTTGTCTTCATTAATAAAAATTTATTTTTTTTTTGAAAAAAAGTAAATGTTTTCGTTGGGAAAAGTGTGCAAAATGAAGAATGAAATGAAGGTTCGGTCGGTTGCTGGCTTGGTTCGATGTTCTCTGTATCATGATGAGTGTGTGGTGGTGGTGGTGGTGGTGGATGGAGACAAACTAAAAAATGAGAATTGATCGGTCCCTTCTTTCACCCCCCCCCCCTTCGGAAAGAAAAAGAATTGGTCTATCAGGGTTGTCAGTAGAGGAGTTGGATGTCTTTGGAAGGAAATGTTGTTTTCCTTCCGCTCCTTTCTTGGGGAATGTCTAAAAAAGAGTGGGAATCAGAGGACATCAACAAAACCAACCGGTTACATTCTCCCTCAGCTTCCCCAGCTCCTCCAAACCTCCATACATGGTGGTAAGTGGGAGCATGTTTTGGTGCTTCAGTGAGTCTGGAACTGGTCGAGAGAGTGAAAGAGAGAAAATAAATCGATAGAGAGCGGGGAAAGTGAGCAAGAAGATACCTTTCAAATGTTTTCCTTTTTCTCGCTCTCTCTCTCCCTCTCATTCTGAGTGAGAATGAGGCTGGCTGGCTGGATGGAGGAGAGGTGGTTCACACTAACTGGTTGATGGGCCAACTTTCTAAATTCCATTTCCTCCACGTTATTATCTCCTCCACTTTTCAGGAGAGGACGAGGAGGAGAGCGAGCATCGCACCGACCAAAAAGTTTTATACACTCTGTAAGAGATATTATTATGGAGTATGGAATGGAGTAGTTAGTTGGAGGGAGGGCTACCTCTAATTTAATAATTTAGCATCCTGTCTACTCTGCTTGTTGTGGAGGGAGTGTGGTTGCTGGCAGCTCATATTAGCTAGCCTATATTTGAAACTAGCTAGCTCCAATACTATAATGTTTCTTTTAAAAGGTAAAAGGGCAGTAAAACAAAACTGAGGAGGAATGAGATGGAGGTGGAGTTGGAGGAATAGGATTTTTAGCCTTCAAAGTTGCTCCCGGTTTCATCAATCCGATCCCGACAGTGGACTTAAATCCACCTACCTGCCCGCTGCCTGCCTACCTACTTTCTTTGGATTCTCCTTCATGCTCCGAATGAAAGCCACTGGGGATTTATTGTTTCCCCTGGAAAATGTAAATGGGAATTGAGCCTTGATCAAGAGGAGGAGATGAAGATGTTTGAACCTTGGAGTTCACTAGTTTAAATCAACATTAGCTCTTCTGCTCTGCTTCCAACTCACTCAGTCAGTTCCTCCTCGAGTTGAGCCAGACACGTATTTTCGAATGAGCAAAGTTGAGCCTCCACGGTCGGCTCGTTTTGGATGAAGGAGTTGGAGTTGGAGCCCAGTAGTCCCCCGAGAAGTTGAAAGGGGAGAAGTTTTGAAGCCACGTCCTCTCTCTCTTCTGTTCTGCTCACGAAGCAGAGCTGACTGACAATGAGAGCTGGAAACGTCAGAATCGGCGGAGAAAGGCGAAACAGAAGCCCATGTCCGCCGTCCTCTCTCTCCCATTTTGTGGTCAGAATGAACAAGGTGCTCTGCTTCTTGTTGGTCATGCAGAGAGTGTTTGTTTCTTTTTTTTTAAAGTTGGAGTTGTGAGTTGGGATGCGGAGGGAGCGAGCGGGAGTGTTGTGAGAGGATGGGTTGGATGGAGGTTTAAAGGTGAAAAGTGAAAAGGATGGGGACTTCCTGCCTCTCTCTGGTCCGGAGAGCAACCGTCTTTTCACAGAATCCCCGCTTTCTCTCACCAGAGAGAGGAGAATGGAGATGGAGGTGGGAAGGGGCATGGGAAGAGGTGGAAAGACATGATGAAACTTGGGATAAAATCCGGGGGGAATGGACATGAAAAAAAAGTTGGCTGGACTGCGTCACGGTCCGCAAAAAAAGAGAGAAGAGTAGAGAAGAAGAAGAAGAAGTGGTCCACATTCTTATCGAAAAGTTTTTTGGGGAATGGTGGCGACTGGGAAAACCATTAGTGTGCTTTCACTCAGCCATATTGCCACCTCGGTCGGTGGGGATGATGGGATGCGGTAGGGAAAACTATTTCCACTACTTTTTCTCTGCTGACGAGCCAGGTGTGCTCCAAATGACAAAACAAAAAAGAAAAGAAATGAGAATTCTTTTGGTCCACTCTTCGTTTTTGCGGCAGGAGGCTGACAATTGTCACGGAATTTGGGAACGAGGAGTGGCGGACGCTATGCGGTGGGTACGATAACCACAAAACTTGCCTCCGACTGAAAATGTGGGCCAATAATAACAATGGTGAAAAAGTGGAATGCAAGTGGAATATATAGGTATAGCGAAGTGTTGGTGTTGCCTACTTGTCATCATCACCGCAAATTCCATTAAAGGCGCAAATTGGAGAAGGAGCTCGGCAGCTTGAGGTGGTTGAAACCGCCGCAAGTGGGTGCATATGTAACAGGCCACTTTTACGCGAAAAACTGCGGGAGGAGAGGATGGAGGTGAAAATTCAATTTTCAGCAAATCAATATCATCACATTAGAGCCTCCTCACACAATTTCACACTTTAGTCGCCTAAGAGAAGAAGAAGGGAGCGGAGAAGTGAGTGGAGTTGGAGTATGGAGACGCCGGGAGTGAAAGTGGTGTAGTGCGGTGCGCTCAAGATCTGATGGAGGAAACTGGTTAAAAGAAAAGAGCATAACTCGATAAAGGGAAAGAAGATGGAGGGGAAAAGGAAAGGCGGGCGGGCGGGGAACTTTCTCTCCATATCGACAAACAAAAGAGAGGTTGGGATAGCTTTCCGCGTGAGAATCGAACGATGCTGCATAAGGATCCACCATTTTCTGGAAAAACAAAGCCGGCCTGATAACTTTTTTATCTTATCGAACGAGCCCCTGCTCTGCTCCCTCCGAGTGGATAGTCTCCCAACTCAAACACTTTCCAATAATGTTATGCCAATTTAAATGGAAAACCGGAGCCGAGGAGGTTAGGATGAACGGGGATACGATGATGATCATGGTGGTATGATGACTCAAACTCGGAAATACACATGGACTACTGCCTTATCCAAAAGAGACCTTTTGTTTCTCTCCGTGACATGGGATTCCGCAACGTGTGGAGCACCCACCGTAGCCCACCGCAGAAAAACGCTGGACTCGTTGCATGTTTGCACAGCTCTATATGCTCTGCTCCTTCTCCTCTTTCCGGCTGAGCGAGTCCTATATTATGAGCATACATTTCCCGGAAATTAGCTGCCTCGAGGGGAACAATGGAGCCCAAACGGTTCAATCAATAACCACGCTGCATATGTACACCCAATACCCACCCATCCCGGTTCCCCCAAAAAACTATTTATCATGCATAGCCCCTTCCACCTCCACCACCACCACCTATTTACATTTTTCCGTAGTTGCCACTTTGCATTAATGATTTTGGGAACGTGCTGCCAACATTTTTTGTATCTACAGCCATCAAGAGTGTCGTTCACCAAAACGTCATCAATCACTGCAACTCACAATCACACTACCACGCTACTAATTTGCAACAAAAGTCCTTTCATTCTCCCTTGTCTTTCCAGCAAATGTAGAATTTCATTTGAGGTCTCAAGAGAGAGAGAGAGAGAGGGGGAGAGAGAGAGACCGGTTCAATGTGGCCACTCGATCCCATCCCAGTCCCACTCCACTGCTCTGCATTGTCATGCAAATGGGGACATAAAAGGAGCAAGTGTTTCTCCACAAGAAGGATTCTTTACGAGAGAGAGAGAGAGAGAGCACCACACCGTCTTCCGCAGCCCACTTCAGCCTTCCATTAAGGGGGAGCTTCAAGGTGACATCTATCTCCCCCGCCAGCCACATGCCTGTAGTTAACGCTTTTTCATAAAGAAATTTATATTTATTTATTTTTTTTGACACACAAAAAGATACAACTTTGGGAAATGGAAAGAGTTGAGTTGAGTTGGGTGGGAGAGCAGAAGGTCTTTTTTCCTTTCTTGTGTCGACTTATTGTTTGCGACGGATAGGAAGGAGGCGATTACGGTAATAATAATATGGGCAAGTCACCAGTGAATAATAAATTCCAGCTGGGATGAGGATCCCCGCTGAGAATCATCCTATTCGGCTCTCCGCTTTTTTCTTCTTTTCTTATGGTCACATGTACTTTATGAGATTCGCCACTAGCGCCGCTTTTTCCNCAGCTGGGATGAGGATCCCCGCTGAGAATCATCCTATTCGGCTCTCCGCTTTTTTCTTTTTTTCTTATGGTCACATGTACTTTATGAGATTGGCCACTAGCGCCGCTTTTTCCCCGAGACCTTTTGTAGCCCTGTAACAAATCTATCCGCACTCTTGAGACAGGCCCATAATATGCACCACTTTTCAACTTGAAAGGGCTTGCTGCCCTCGTCCGGTGCTCGTCGACCGTCGTGCTGGGGCTGGAGATGCCTGAAAAAGATTGGAACTTTGTGACTGCGGAAAATATATGTATTATCATTTGGCTGCTACGTGCCGACTTATTCGGCTGGAAAAATGGCAACTTGTCACATCGAAAAGAATTTTTGCGGAGGACCAAAATTTTTTGCGGAGGCGGAGGAATTTTTGCGGAGAGAATTTACAACTTTCATATAAAACCAAGAAAAAAAGTCAACAACAGGGAAAGCCTGTCGCCTGCTTGTCGTTGTCGTCCTGCCTGCCTCGCTCAAGTGCAAGCTGGGTTATAGCCATAGCCTTTTCAACATAACTGGAAAACACGGGAGGTGGAAAGCAGAGACGATATCACAACTCGGATTATTACAGCATCAACGGCGGCGGGGAGAAAGTGAGGAGGCAAAAATGTTCGCCAATATCCCGTGATGGATGGTCACGACGACTNGTGAGGAGGCAAAAATGTTCGCCAATATCCCGTGATGGATGGTCACGACGACACACTGCCGAGAAAATGCCGAGATGCGGAATTCTTTTTTGGAGCTGGCGGAGAAGAAGATCGAGGTCCAACTTGCAAATTAGTTTGGAATATAAACCGCAAACAATGTACACTTTTTTATGGAAAAAAATAATATTTTCAAAGGTTGTTTTTTTTGCGAAAATATTTACGGGGCGAACGTGGTAGTCGGTCGGTGGGCACTGCAGAGGAGGAAAAAAGCCCATAATTTTCATAAATGGTAAGCGAACAAGGAGGGAATGGATGGGAAGTGAAGTCATGATTTCCCCCTTCCGCCCAAAATATTTTATGATTTGTAAGTCAACCTGGGATTTTGACCTGTGCAGCCGGGAAGAAGAGCAAGACTAGTGTGTGCTGTGTTGTATCCACTAGTTTCCTCCGTGTACAACCTCCATATACGTCCATCCATGTTTAGTAGTGTACCTCCCAAAGTAGCACTTGGAGGACTACCCCTCTGGCATTTTATAGACGTGAGAGGGTTCCAAATGAAGTGGCTCAGGACGTCGAGCGGGGGTACTGCGACAATACCCAAATATTATACAATTTCTCTCAAGTCCTCTCATGACTCATAAGACTAATAAAAAATATTTTTTCATATTCGGCGTTCCCTATTGCTGCTCCGACGATGGTGTGATGAAGACGAGGAGGAAAAAAGTTTTTTTTTTCACTCCAGAGTTCCGGTTGCTCTGCACACACAAACACACACACAACGTGTGTGTTCCTCCAAATACCCACCTTCCTCCTTTCCTCCTCCTCCTTGTTAAATAGGATATCGAGCTCACCGTTTTTGGTGCAGTGCCGCGTCCCATGTCACGTAAAAGTGGCTGATTGGACCGCGAACTAGCTCCCTTTCAAAATAAGAAAACATAAAAAAAACTACTACGAGGGTCGACGACGACGAGTTTTCTTTGGTGGGGAGGTTTCCACCTCGGAATAAAAAAACAAGAGAAACTCGTTAAAATTTATTGCACTCAAAAACCTCCACCGAAAACGCCTTTCATCATCAGTCATTACCAGCTTTAATACAGAGTTTTTCACTTTTCGCACTCATTCCAGAAGGAGGAGGAGGAGGGAGGACCATAAAAAATATCCCACACCAAAGTTATACTCCAAAATCCCGCATGGCCCTCCACTCCACTCCACCAACTGCACCACCCAACCTACTTTTTTTTCAATAAGTGAGCTAAAACAAAAGCGCCGACGAGAAATGTTAGTTGATGGCGTGTTTGTCGGCTCGAAAAGGGTAAGTAATACCGACTAAATTCCAAGTTTTCCTTTTTGTCCCTATTCAATTCAAAGGGAGGGAATTTTTCATTCATGGAGGGACCCTGAATGAATAAATGAAAAGTTTTTTGGGAGAGAGGTCCTCTCTGCTCCACGCTGCTGCATGGCACGTAGCTCCTAATGAAATCCTAGCAAGATGATGATGATGGACCGCCTTTTCAGACTGAGAGAGACTTTGTGTGTGCTCGTCAGCTCAACTCGACTCGGCGAAAAATGTGCTCCGCAGAAATGATGGAAGCTGGGCAAGAAGGGAAAGAGGAGACAAGAAGAAAGAAAGGAGGAGAGAAAATGGTGGGACAATGACAAGCCATAAAAGTTTTGGACTGGGGCAGAAGGGAGGGAGAGAGGGAGAGTGGGGTGACGGATGTCACAGCAATTCTCCAAATGACTCTAATGAGCTCGTAGACACAAGCTAATCAATGTGATTTAATTAATCAGCTCACTTAGGCAGACTTTTCGGTCGGCCACGACCTCCTCCTCCTCCACTCGATAACATTAGCGGAGATGCCAATCAGTCAGAGTCTGCGGGTCCAGGTCACACACAGTGTCACCTCGCCACCGGAGACAGCCACCACCAGACCACCTTTTCACTTATTTTTGAAGATGTCCGTTTGTGTAGCCAGTTCTCACATCAGTATCAATAATAAAATTTCTCAAAACTGAAGCTTACTATTGAAGCTTCAGACATCAGTTGTCCGAGTTGAAATTTTTGCGAATTAGCGGCGAGGAATAACAAATGGGCAGTATGAACAAAATTTTATAGAACATAATAAGCCGATGTAGCCGAACCCTTTCCTAAACTTTTATTAAAAGAAGGCAAACCTCGTAGATTACATCCCATTTTCACTTTAAACTGTCATCGGGTTTAAGACACGCCGCCCTATTTTTAACCCTTTTTTAAGCTCCCGACAAATTTTGCAGACTTAAAGATATGTCAGTTGTGAAGGAGGAGGATGGATGGAGTCAGTGTGTGAAAGAATAAAAGACGAAGACTCGGCTGGCCGGCTGTATCCACTCTCTCCCGGTTTACATCAAAAGTATGCACGCATGAACAAGCTTCGTATTATCCGTACATCCACACACGCTGGCTATACCATACACCGAATACCCTAAATAGATTCATTTTTGCACTAGTATATCTTATATGCGGAAGGAATAAGTGGCTAGTTTATCTATATGGACCAGGATCGAGGAGCCCCACTTGCTCAGAGGGACTTTTTAGAAAAAAAGAAAATGCTATTCTTCCATCATCATCATCATCGTCATCATCCCGCGTGATATCACTTTTCACTCTACTGACTCCCGTCACGAATCCCATTCCTCCCCCCCTCCACTCTTGTCTATTCCAGGAGAAGGAAGCCCTCCCTCGCCGCCTCCTCAGTTGGTGACAAGAGAGCGAAGGCCGAAACTCTCTCATTTGCTATTTTTGGGTAGCGAAATACCGAACATAACACGACTGATTTCCAACCATCCCAAATATTTCATCTACGCTGGAAGAATGTGACGAACACCAAAAAAAATCCCGATTCTTTTACACCTTCTTCTCATATTGGACTTGTAAATTACAACGGTGAGATTCCTCGCCTCTTTTCTCCTCCAGCGAGTTCCTATTCCGCCAATTTGCCAGGGGAAAAAATTGATTAGGATGAGGCAAGACCAAAAATTCCGTCCCACGATGACATTTTTTTTTCTTCTTCTCTTTTGTAAGATGGAAGTACCCCTTGATTTCAATTTCCTTGGGGGGCTAATGAAACGCAAAAATCACGTTGCATAATGGGATCAATATTTCTGTGATCCTTCCCCTTCCCCTCATCCAAATTCAAACTGAGAAAAATTACCTCTGCTCCTTGAAAATTAGCAAGCCCTCGGGAGAATTACTCCTACACAGTTTCTCGGGCAAGAAGGAATTGGAGGTGGCGGGTTTCGTCAGTGGCGTGTGAAAATTGGAAATGCCGACTGGAAAGGGACATGGATATGGAGTATAGAGGATCCTCCGAGAGCCATTCCAAGTTTAATGCGGTCGGGGAGCGTTGATGCCGGAAAGTGGTTGTCTTGTTTGATGACAATGACAATGCTGATGATGACGATCGTCGCGTCGTATCATCCCATATCACATATCACACATCCTCTAAATGATTTCCCCTTTCTCCTCAAATTTAATTCAAAAGGGGATTCCGCCAGCCTCAGCCACCCCGCCTCCGCGCGGCAGTGAAACAGGAGCAAGGACAACGCAACGGCGGACTCTAAGCCTGTTTAAACAAAAGTGAAAATTTTGCCCCTGTGTTTTGTGTAAACTCGTGGAATAGATGGTCGGGGAGTGACAAAAAGTGGAAAAGATTACACGGCGCGGTGGACCCCTTTCACCAACAACAACAACAAAATAATGTAAACCAACTACAACAACATATTTTTTTAGGTATAATATCTCTTTTTTCTGCTCCGCCACTCTCATCTTTGTCTCCTGCCACTGCCACCACCGCTCAACGCTGTGCTCCTAACCGCCCCACCACCACCGCTGTTGTAATAATAGTTGTGTTTTCTTTCAGAAAACAAATGAGATCCCGGGATGAAGCTTAGAAGAAGGGCGGCGGGCGGGTGGTTCGGGGATTCTACTTTTTTCCTTCTTCTTCTTCTTTTTTCCTCTCTCTGTAATTTTCTTGGTGGAATGGAGCCTGCCTCCAGCAATTACATCAAGGATGTCTGGTTACATCCCTTTATTATCTTTCATGACAGGATGCGTGCACACCTGCCTCTTGTACTAACCAACTTGTAAAAAAACTCAACTTATTCTTTCCCCTCGTCTCCCTTTTTTGCAATATTGGGGGGATACATGAAATAATAAAGAAAGGGGAAAAAAAGAAAGTTTTTTTTTCAAGTTAATCAGGATTCAAAAGAGGAAGGAGTTTATAAAAGTGAGTATAAATGTGGCGGACAGGTTCCAATCTCCTGTTCCAGACAGACACCTATCATCTTCAATCGATTCCAAAGTGAAGTGACATGTGGCTTTAATATTTTCCCCCTTTCCTTCATTGAAATGTTTTTTGGAGGGAGGGGGAGTAAAGCAGTAAAAAAATGTTGATATATGCCAACTTGATATTATGTGCCAGGCGGTGTTTGCTTCAAGAGAAGAAAATGTGAAATATCTTCATTTTGCCAGTTTCCTCAGAGCAGAGTGAAAAAATGGAAGGTTTTGCTTCTGCTTCTGCTGTGTGTATGGAGCAACGAGTTGGGATCTCAAAAGTTTTTTCTTCTTCTCTTCTCTCTCTTTCGTGTTTTTCTTAGTGAAAGATGCCTCAAGGCTTCAACAAGAAGACGGAGAAAGAATAACGGATGTGAGATATATATTTGCTCAGTTCACCCAACTTTTTTTCTCTTTTTTTCTCCACACAGCACAGCACAGTCTTTTTCTCTCCCACACATTTTTCCATTAGAATTTTCACTCAAAAACTTGTCTCAACCTGCTCGCGCTCAACACACCACTCTGTCTTTTATGACTGTGCTATGCTGGTGGTGGAGAGAGAGAGAGAGAGAGACACGCAACGCTACCAAAAATGCAATGCCTAGCTCTTATGGTACAGAAAAAAGCAGAAGAAAAACCTAGCCGGCCGAATATTAAAAAATATATATCTAACAAGTTTCTTAAGACGCGAGACGTATATATATTCTCCTTCAGAAAAAAAGAAGCAAAAAAAACGTCGTACCTTCACATAATTTTTTTTCTTCTTCTGTGGAATATTATGCATGTGTGCACTTTAAACGTGGGATACAGGTAGTGGTAGCATAGCAGCGGCGGCAGGCATAAAACTCCGTCTCTTAAGCATTTGGATAATATACCATTTCCTTTCTTCTTTTCCAAGGGACCAAAAAGTTAAGATGAAAGGGAAAGTGGTGGGTTTTCTTCTGGAGGTGGACGCAGAAGAAGAGAGTTTTGAGAGCTCTGTCTCTGTATGTCTATGCTTTTCTAAAGCAAACCATGTGGACTATTTTTTTTTACTGTGATATGATAAAAAAAATATATACCTCTCTCCTTTTAGAGCTGTTGGTGGTGGTGGAGGTGGAGGTGGTTCGTGGTGGTGTGGTCTCTGCCAGCAGTCTCTCTCAACCTGAGAGAGTCTAACTCTGACGATGGGAGCGAGAGATGTGATACAAAAGAAGAGAGGGGAAAATCGATGAGCCTGGATGTGCTGTACTGCGAAGGCCTGCCTGCCTGCCTCCCTTTTATAGGATACATAGTGTTTCACTCACTCACTTACTCAATCCTCAGCCAAATTTTTCCCCTTTTTTCTCTCCAGACGGAACGTTTTCTCACCGACTGGAGGGGCGAGAAATGAGAGGAAACGCGACACGGCATACTCCACTAGCCTCCTTTTTCCAACTTAACTCCAACTCTCCTTTCTCCAGAAAAAAGAGGAGAAAGAAGAAAGGAGGATGGAAAGGGAAGCAGGCGAGGGGTAAAAAGCATGGAATGCTGGCTGGTCCGAGTTTTTACTTTACTTTACTTTTTGTGTAGATTGTTATTCGTGTTGAGGAAAGGAGAGAACGACATGCATAATGTGGGAGCGCGAACAGGGATTCGTTACACCACCACCACTCTCCTCCATCCACCACTTGAATTCATCACTGTTTTGTTGTACCTTGTGAAAATAACCGTGGGTTATTTACATGCTTCTCCACTCAGAGTAGTCCACCTTCGAGAGAGGGAGAGAGAGAGAGAGAGAGAAAGAGAGCTGGAAATTGAGCAAACCTTTTGGAACAGGGATGGACTCTGGACATCCCATCTATTTTTTTTCTATTAGGGGGCAATAAAGAGCAGAGTTCCATTGGATGCTGCCTCTCCTCTTCTCTCTCTCTCTCTTTCTCTCTGTCACGACGTCAATAGACTTCCAATGACCACTTCTCCGAACTCGGTGGATGGATATTGAATGGAGGTGGATCCGTCCGTGGAAATGGGTTGCAGTGGAGTGGAGTGGAGTATATAGTGGGTGCGTTATGGGTTATCCACCCTTTTGCAAATTGCATTATATTCCCTCCTATAAATTCTTTTTCTGGTTCAGTGAACCCCATTTAATTTAAAATTTTAAGCAGTTGCATGCACCCACCCACCACCCGAGCCGATGCACGCTTGGACTGGACGCTCCCTAAAAAATGCATATGAAAATCCCTTTTCCTGGCGAGAGAGCGGTCCCTTGGCCAACTGCCAAATAACTTTTTAAATTTTGCAACACTTTTTTTCACTCTCCTCTCGCTCCCATTCATTCAGAAAGACACACATTTTTTTAGGTGTAGTCTACATGAATGGATGGACCATTTCTCTCAATAATGCACACTTTAGGCCGGATAGTGCTTCCCATTTCTCTGGATCTCACCTTAGAATTCAGTCTTTAGAATCTTTCTTTTTAAAAAAATTAAGAGTTTCAGGGTTAGAAATGTGGTGGAGTGTGAGGGAAACCACGATAAAAACTAAAATTGTCCTCCCATCGCATCCCCTCAATTATGCAACACCCTTGTTTTCCCTTGCCTCCTCTGCTCTGCTCTCATTTTGCGGGTGGGTGAGATAGATATACGGAGAAAAGTATCGATCTGGACGTGTCTCCTAGCGCTCCGCCGGAAGTAGCGCATAGGCACCTCCTCACTCATTCATCATTTATCTATTCACCATTTATCTGAGCATTCTGGGAAAAACTGGTTACTGGAGCTGCTACTGAGAATGGGAGTGGGGAAGGGGAGGGAGGGAGGGGGGCAGAGTCGCCAAGCTACTTTTGAAGTTGAACAACAAAACAACGTCTCGAAATGACTAACGAATCATTATGCATTTCCTCCTCTTGTGCTCCATGCTCCACTTTGTGTTCCAAGAAGGAGGAGAATAAGAGAGAGAGAGAGAGAGAGAGAGAGTCCCATGTCATATAATATCCTTTTTGTATCATATTTTGCTATTCAAGGATGCATAATAAATGTGACATTTGTGAGAGGGGCTGCGGCTGAATGGAATGGAAGGGAGAGAGCAGCAGCACCATATTCCTCCTCCAGCCAGCACGTAAATAATCGTAATCAGGAGGAGGAATAATAAATATTGTAAAATCTTTTGATAGTGGGACTCGACTCTCTCGTCTGGAATGGTCGGAATGGAAATGGGAGAGGAGATTCCAAGTCTGTCAATTCAATTCGCAGGCAGAGCAGAGGAGTTCAGTTGGAGGATCCACGTTTCCCTCGGAAAACGGGTGAGTACATAATGATGAAGCATCATCATCATCATCATCATCATGGAAATGGAAGTCGTCTGTCTTTCAAATAACTGACGTGACTGTCTCCCTCTCTCCACTTGATTCACTCAATGCCACTCTCAACCCAAATTCTGTTCCATCCAGCAACACAAACTCCTTCTCTCTCTCTCTCTCTCGCTCTCTCTGACTGTGAGAGAATGTTAATATGCTTGTGTACACAGAGCGAGAAGTAAGTGGGCCCAGCGAAGGAGAAGGCGAAAAAGACGACGGGAGGAAACGTGGAGGAGACAGAGGACTATTCCGACTCCTCCGACGGGGATATAGGATCAAGTGAAGAGACAACGGGAAAGGCGAAGCGGACTCCTTTTCTCAGAAGATGAAAAAAGGAGAAAATTTGCATAAATGGGATTATTATTAGAAAGAGGAGCAAGGGCAAACTCGACTGGTCGTGTTCCTCCGAGTAGATGAGTTGCAGTTTTTTTGGGAATAAAGACACAAGACATAACTCAATATTTTAGCTTCGAAAATAAATAAACCAAACTCCAGTAGAAAAAAGAAGAATATTATCTGAGTGAGTGATTGATGGCCGTGTTTCCCATTCAGCGAAATCTCTCAGCGACACATTTCCTATTTTCCACCCTCCAAAATTATTTGTCCTCATTTTTATCCTTATTAACTGGGCAGAAAGGGGGAAGGGGGGAAGGAAATGGTAACAAATCTGGGCTAAATTGGATGATTGGCTTGAGCAAGAGTAAATCGGAGCTGAACTTCTTGTCCGAGAAAATCGCTGCCCAGCTTGTCTCAAAAATATTTATTATTTTGGGTGTGTCAAGGAGGCTGTACAGCTCCTCTCTCTCTCTCTCTCTCTCTCTCCAACTCCAAAAATCTGTGGTTTTTTTCCTCCCATTTGCCCAACTTGGCATCCCACCCAACACTACTGCCGCTCCTCTCATGCGACATATTTTAATGACAGAATATACCCCCAAAACATGCTCGAAAAGAAAGAAAAAATTGTATAAAAAGCGGCAGAGTCATCAGACACACAAGTTGGTTGTGAGTGCTTCGCTCTCCTTTCGCTTCTACTTCTCCGTTTATTTCCATTAGAGAGCTGTTGCCTCAGTCGAAAAACTTTTTTTCTTTTTTGTCTGAAAGGAAATCTTGCGTAAAAAAGTAAAATGTATGATGAGATCAGAACAATCTAAGTGTCTAGCTAAAACTTCTCTCCTTCTCCTTCGACTCTGCTTTTTAAAGAGAAAAAGGGAAGAAAGGGAAAACACTTGAAGTGATATATATCCTTAGATCCTTTCCCAAGCACAGCTGGCCTGAGAGAGCATCTCTCCAAAAATGTTCAATTTATCATTGGAGCCTGTGTTTGTCTCCACCGCACCACCACTTTTTCCTCCTCCTACAAGCAAGGAAAAAAAATGGGCACCTTGCTTATTGCAATATTTGCAATCATGTTGTTTCCAGAAGAAGCTAACAAAATGAACAACTTTTTTTCCTAGAAACATATCGTTTCACAAACAGAACATCAAAAAAACTAAACTTTTTTTCACCGAAAAAAAAACTCGGGGGTTTTCTATATGTCCTCGCACAGTTGGACAAGCTGGTTCTGCCTGGCTAGCTATAGTTGAACGAAGGGAAAGGTGGCATTTGTGTTGAAATAAGTTTTTTTTAAAGGGGGGAAAGAAAGTTGGAGTCCATTTTCCCACGAGGAGGGACTAGCCAGCCTCCCTTGTAAAATAAACTAAGCCAAGGTTAGCCGTCCATCAGGTTTGCTGAGGTTGGTCGCAGGAAATTGAAATGCATTTTTGGGTTGAGTGGATAGGATATTATGGAGGCTGCGTTCGGCGTTCTGGTCGGGGGAACAATGTGTCATCTGGGTTGAAGGGAGAGAGTAGAGAGAGGGAGGGAGAGAGCACCACTCAAGGTCAGCAGATATCCGAACCTGACAGTTGGGCTCCCTCCCAACAACTCACAAGAAAAAACAAACTTTTCTCTTTCTTCTTCCTCCACTGCTCCTCCTTCTCCTGGTGGGAGACAGTGGAGAAGAAGGGAGGGAAGAAGAAAATAAAGTGGCTATAGGAGTGTAACGTCGTGTCAATCAGGGCGGCAATAATACATTGGGAAAAATAATAATGCATGGGTCCAGCCCATTAAACTTCCTGTTTATTAAACCTGAGTTAGCAGTAGAGATGTTGTGTAATGGAATGGAGAGGAGAGCCATGGTGCTGCTAGCTATCCTCTTTGAAAGTAGTTGGAATGACAGGATTTCCCCCGCCAAGTAGCTAGTTTTTCCCTAAAGTTCCCATTTTCTCGAGATTTTATAGCCGGACTGGAGTTGAGTGGACGGAGAGCAATTAAATGGGACGACGACGGAGACGGAGGAGAGTGGAAGTAGTATCAAAAGTTAAGTTGCTAACGATCTCCGAGTAAAAGGATGGAGGCGAAGGAGGGAGAGAGGACTAGAGGAGAGGAGCAACAGAATCCACTCCCTCTTCATCCAATTCATTTACACACCCCACCAGGTCCAGAGCCGCCTGTTTCTAGAGAGCGCTGCAATTATTAATCCTTAAAGGATCATTAGTGTCACAAATAAATACAAAGTCGGACGGTAAAGAGAGCTCCCCTCCATTCCAAAACAAAGCCTGCCAGAGAGGAGGGACGGCGGAGCATGGAGGATGGAGGGAAAAAGTTTACGACGTAGATACTAATATGGTGATTTTCATACCTCCACACAACCAAACTTCTCCACTCCAAAACTACTAGCTAGACTCCACTCCAAAACCTAATAAGCTTCTCCCAACATCTCCCACCACCACCATTTGGAGTAGCCACGTAGAATCTAATTTTAGATCTTTTGTTTCCCTCCGAAAATGGGGCTCCCTTCCGAGGACAACGGCAAAGTAAAGCAAAGCGATACTCCGACTCACAAAGTTCCCCCTCGAATACATGTAATATCCCGACTTAGTCAGTGCATGGCAGTGGTGTGCAACTGGAACTGGACAGTGTGTGCGATGTGATAAGTAAACAATAATTATGTGCATGGAGATTTCCTGGGAAGGCGAGCAAGGGAAAAGGAAAGCTATCGGAACATCCTTCTCCAGCTTGACGACCACTTTGTGCGGAAAATGGGAATTCAATGGAGATCTAGTGTGGAGGCAGACTTTTGGAGGAGGTACTTTGTCTCGGAAATTCCCCGTAATGGGTCCACTTGTTCTACAGCTACTTCCCCAACAGACCCTCTCCCTCCCATTTTATTCAATCCATTTGTTCGGCGGAGAAACAGTTGGACCAAGGCGACTTGTGCTGCTGCTGTTTCACCGAAAACTAACTTTTCAAAAAAAAGTATAAAATCCCAACCCAACCCAAGTTTTTCTTTTCCTCTCATAAAATTGAATTTGATTTTTCGTGTGGAGGTATTATAGATTCCTCCACGCATTTTCCCTTCCAATGGGAGGGAAATGGACTCTTTAAAAATTGTTCAACTTTGGACAAGTCCCCGACGAAACTTGGGAATGGGCTGATGGTGGCAAAAAAGTAAAAAAAAGTGAAATGAAATGAGTAGCAAGTAGTTGAGTTGAGTTTGTCACTTTTTTGTCGTTTCCAAAAGAATTGGGAGAAGGAGGGAGGCTGTTACAGGCTCGTAAAAGTGCTGGAGGAACCCAACCCAAATTCCAATTTAGAGGCTCATTTCACTCGAGAAAAAAATTGAATGGCAAATTGATTTGAGAGGGAATGGCCCTTCAAAAGTGTTAAAAGTTGGAGAAGGTGGTGGAAGAATGTTCCCTCCTGCATTTCATATTATTATATCCTGCACACACTTTGCCACTCTGCTTGAACCCCCATTTTCCAGGGAATATAGGAATATCCTTTAATCATTTACGTAATTTTTCCGACGTGCCAATCTTTTATGCATTTAACTACCTTTGCCCGGAGCTGGAGCAGCGAATCTCTAACCCGGCATCATCATACGTTTATCAGAGGCACCTCCTGTGGCACCACCACTCCACTCACTCCAGTCAATTATGCTAATGATGCACATGAAATTGGTTGATATTACTCGCAATACTCACACTCGACGGCGGCGGAATAAGCTTTGCTCAAAAATCTGAGAAATGGGAATAACTTTCAGAAAAGGAAGAAATGAGAGGAGGAAAAAAATGAAAAGTTAAAAAATCTTGCCATATTTCCAAAACGGATTGCTCCTTTGGGCCATTATTACAAAAACTAATCGACTTTGAATAATATTTTGTTCAACTCTGAACATAATTCAGAATTCAAGTTGTTGCGCTCAACAGATGAAAGAGGAGCTGAGAGCGGAGTGTTCAGATCCCTTTTGTGCACGCACAAGCGGGCCAAAACATTACAAGAAAAAGGAGACAATAAAAAAACCTGTCTTCTTCTTTTTTCTGAATAACTCAGAGTTGACGCCCGGGAGTAAAGGTGTGATCCGACCGGTCTCCACCTCATCATAATCATCATTGTCAGAGCGGAGCAGAGTTGAAATGAGAAGAAGCGAGGAAAGGCGACATGCATAATTTTTTTTCAGTTCCATGCTCTGCTTTGCCATAAAAGCGTCGATTTTTTTACAAAAAAAACTTTTACTTTTCTTTTCCATTTTTTGGAGAGTGAATCTGAGTGTGAGTGGAAGACGGAGAGTAAACCTTTGTATTATTCATTCCGAGTTGCATTCAAAAATCTAGAGTTTCCTTTCTCGAGTTTTAGTTTTGGAGCTAGCATGACTGGCAACAAGAGCGAGACTTAGAAGACATCATCTCTCTGGCTGGAAGGAATGGAACGGAGTAGTTTTGGTTGTTGTGTGTGCGGGTCGATAATCTTCCCCGGTTGGAACATCTTCCTCCATCATTTTCTGCCTGGAATATGGAGACGACGGAGGAGAGAGAAAGAGAAATGGTCTCGCTTAGCAGAATCATCATGGTCATGCCGTCATCCTCCGCATACTCCTCATCCGCTTGTGTGCTCCTCCATGCAATTCAGCCTCGTGGCGCACCTTTCCCTTGTTCCAAAACACTCCCGAGCTGAGTGCACTGCCACTACTACTACATCTCAGAGCCAACTTTCCCATTTTTAAATTTTACTTTTTAGTTACTTATGAGGCTAGACTGGGAAAAAGGGCTGGCTGTTAATAAAATGAGCGTCTTTGGACCCTGTTAATCATATTCTCCTGTCAACCTCAACCCGGAAGACAGTTGGATTTCTCGTGTTTTGTTTTTGAAATACAAATTTTATGTTACTTGCTCAAAACATTCTTTTCAGATGAGTTTGCTCTGAAATTAGACTCGCTGTAGTAGTCCGTTGTTTTGTGGGATCGGGAATGATGGACCACAAGAGGAGCGAGCGGGACCAGATGGTGCCCACTGACTACACAGAAATGTGTATTACTTCCCTCCTTGGTTCCCGCCGTGAGAGAGGGACTCGAGTCATTAGGGCCAGCTTAGCTGGAGCTGGTGGAGTCCAACAGGGAAAACCGAACTCAATGAAGCGCCTCATTTTCTTGACCATATTTACTCGGGGGAAAGCCTCTGGCAACCGGAAAATATATCCTACAAATCCACTCCGCTCTCCACAAGTCCGTCTCAGGCATGGTCGTCGACAACTTGGAAAGAAAAAAAAACAAAATGTTGATACAACCAGCCTCGCTTCGGCTCATTCTCATTCCTTTGCCTTAGCTCCACAAAATGTTTTTGATGATAGAACCATTGTCGTCGTCGTCGTCCCCGGGATCGGTTTCACTTCGCTAACCTCATTTAGCACCACCACCTCAAAACTCTCTGCGACTACACCACCACAATGGACACCACCTACATTTTTTTATTTGGGCACAACGACGAAGCGAAACTATTGCAATGCAATGGAACAGAATACATATATGTGTATATTGTTCGTGATCGGAGGAGTCCCAGCTAAAAAAAGTACATAATATATCATTGGAGGAGTCGTGAATGGCTGGTGTTGTGCCTCCCATGCAGGCAGCTTAGCTTTCACCCACACACCACGGCTCCCCGTTGCCACCGCTTTCACCCTCGTTTCCCCCTCTTTGTTTGCCTTGTGTGGAGGTCCACAATTGAGTTGAGTTATACCGGCCATTTCCACAATCTATATGGATTCCCCACAAGAAGAGAAAAAAACCTGAAACTGGTGCAAATAGCGAAACTCTCTCTCTCTCTCTCTCCTATTGCACCACACACTTTTTCACATTGGAGAACAGAAATGGAGAGAGATAGAAAGACTAAACAAGTTTACCTCTTTCTCTCTCTCTCTCACTCTGATCCACTCTCGTTTTGGTTGTAGTCTTGTCTCGGGCAGTGAGCGAATACAATTATTTGTTGGTCCATAACAACAAACCAACACATTCACATCCATATCCATCTAGAGAGCGAGAACGAGAGAGAGGACTGCTCCTACTTTTGCTAGCGTTACTTTTTTTACAAAATTTATCGGCTCTATATGCTGCAAGTAGCAGGAGCTGCGGCTGCTGCTGGATGGGCTGGAGTGAAGTGCCATGGAGTACTACTACTCTCATTTTTCGCTACTTTTTTTCTCCAGCCCCATACTATAAGCTTTTCCAGCTCCGACGCTCCGAGAGGACCAGAGTCTTGGTTTAATAGCATGAAACACAATACGAGTGCCATTAATGGGCTCTCTTTTTCCAATGATCCTTTTGTCATCGTGACACGCATATATAAAACGCAGTCATGCATGGACACATCCATTCTTTCCCGTCCGCAGTGGAACTAAGGCGAGCAAGGCTCTCCTCTCATTGAGCACATTACAAATTATGAAGGTTTACTACTACTCCTCTCCTCTCCCCCCAAATGGCACAGCCTTTTAGCAAACTCGCAGCAGCAGCAGCAGCAGCAGCACGACAACGACGAGAGAGAGAGACTCAGAACCGCAGAAAAACACCACGGGTTTCATCACTCATTTTTCTCTGTGATCAACGAAAACCCACATTCTCCAAAATCATATTAAATTTCCTTTTTCCCGAGAAGAGAAAAAACGGTTGGGTGGTGAAACAACCGAAGAGCGTTGTTTGTATTCAGGAGTCGCTCAAACAATCCCTTTTTCGTTCGCCCTGTTCCAAAAAAAATCCAAACAGTTATACAGACAGACAATGGGAATATGGGTGCGAGCGAGTTGATGATGATGATGATAGCTCCGAACCCGTTCTGTTTTTAGCCTCAATTTAGGTCTATAACTCACAAAATTTGATCGGAAAGGTTGGCTGTGTTTTTTTTTGTGCGGAGTCGAGTAGTGGAATATATATAAATCCGGTCTAATCAGAGTGTTGCAGTGTCACGCTGACTGAAAGGAGATATGTTGTGATGTTGATGATGTCAAGTGAAGTGAACTCGCTCGTTATACTCGAATACGATGAGGATCAGGAAGGAGAAGAGAAGAGGATGATGATGATGATGATGATGATGACGGCGATGGCGACGAGGAGATAGATAGATAGAGAGAGAGGAGCAGCAAGAAGTGGTGGTGTGTTCTGCTCCTCTGGATCATATTTGAGAGGATTATCATGATGGAATATAACACAAAACTAACTGCATTCACCTTTTCTATTCATCATCGATTTTTCTACGGATTCATCTTGGGATGAATCCCCAAAAATATATATTTTTTTCGATTGAGCTCGTAGGTATATAGAGTTTGGATTGGAGGAGAAAGGGAAGCCATACGTGAGCCACTACGGATCGAGTTGACTTGAGGGAAATAAATTTCATGCTTGTTTTTTTATCCGAGAAAAGGAATGGAGAGGAGCGCTTGGATAGGCACTATATAAACGGATTTATAATAGCATATAGTTTAGTGGAATAAAAATTAATTTAGCACAAAAACAAGTTGAGCTTGGAGTTAAAAAAACTTTTTTGTGTATTTACAAAAAGGAAAAAAGGTGGGAAATGTTGTAATGTGATATTAAGAGTGTGTTTGAGAGAGAGAGAGAGAGAGAGAGAGAGGTTGAAAGTGCTTAACTACAATCGGAGCAATGGAGCATTTCTCTACTTTATAAAAACTTTGGGGGAATTGTAGCAAAAGTAAAAGTGTGACCTTTTTTGTCATTCTACCTCCAACTTTCAAGCAGGAGCAGTCGGACGGATGTTCATCTCTCGTTTCCAATATAAATGGCTCTCCAGCCCAACCTGCCATGTATATTGTACCGATGATGATGATGATCTCGTGGAGCTGTACCAAATTCGCCTCATGCATCTCCCATTTCAAGAGCGACTCTATGCTCTAGTGTTCGAGAGATCTGTTAGACCTCCCATGCTGTCAGACTGCTGTAGAGAGAGAGAGGAATATAAATGCCGAGAGTTTTGTTTGTCGAATTAAAAAATGGGAGGGACTGTCATTGAAATATATGAGGCTATCACGGAGAGATTTTCACTGTCAAAATGAACTTTTTCTCCAACTTTCCCGTCAATTAATACACATTGCTCAATT
Source organism: Dicranocentrus wangi (assembly GCA_036850665.1). Taxonomy (NCBI): domain Eukaryota; kingdom Metazoa; phylum Arthropoda; class Collembola; order Entomobryomorpha; family Entomobryidae; genus Dicranocentrus; species Dicranocentrus wangi. The sequence continues at coordinate 4,975 of JAANSN010000016.1, read as the reverse complement.
GGACAAAAAAAGTTTGAAGGCGCGGAGGGGGACCTTCGCCCAAACTTAAATTATTTCTGTTCATTTATTATCCTATTTCCCTGCAAACTCCTCTTCCCTCCGCACTACACAAAGCCTAGCCTAAATTACAATGTCTCCACGGCTAAAGTGACAACACATATTTCCAACTTTAGTCTCCTCTCCTCTTTCTTCCTTTTTTGGACAATTTCTCGGAGAAAACATGTCATTGTCCACGAAACTTGGTCTGATCAACTTCATTCATTTCTTTCTTGAGCTGAAAAAAATGTGTATTTTTTCTCCGGCTCCTTTCAACCCGACCGAGTACATTAACGCTAACGACTAGTTTTTTCCCCGACATTTGCTAATGCGCCCAAGGAGGCAGCAGCAGCCGAGCATGAGCATGTTATGATGATTAGAGTAAAGTGAAAGCAGATGAGAAAGTTGGAAGCTGGGAGCAAACTTTGGATGGATTGGCAAGACGCGAGAGAGAGTGAGAGAGAGAGGGACAAGAAAAAAGAAAAGTTTCTATTTTTTCGGGTGGAGGAGCACCCTCCGCCTCCTTCGTGCCACTACTAACTACTCCTACAGCAAGGGGAAAAAGTTGAATTGAATTGTGTGCCAAGAGTAAAATTTGTGACGGATATTTTCGTGATGGAAGATTAGGAAAACAAAGGGGGATAAGGGAGGAGCGGAGAGGAGAGGAGAGAGGAAATTTTTGGAGTTGCCCGTTGCAAAAGTGTCTCAGCTCAGTAGCAGCATAGCACAGCTCACTTGGACTACTGCACCACCACCATCAACGAAATGCACTTTGGAGACCAAAGTAAAATATATTATGAGGCTGGAATGGGGAAACAACGCACTTGAGAATATTTATGCAACACTTGAAAGAAAAATAATCTATAAAAAAGAGTCTAAAAACATCAAAGTTTTTCCTCTCTCTCTCTCTCTCAACAAAATCGGAGAGCTGTAAAGAAAGAAATTCTGATTGTAAAAAAACACACGAGTCGAGTCCTAAGACAAAAAAAGGATTCTGGGCTTCTTCTTCTTCTTCAACTTTTTTTTTGTCTCCTCTCTTTTTCCCGGCTGAGATGTGTCAAACAAATAAAAACTACTACACAGCTGCTGATAAACTTGAAATGATCCGAGTTTATGAGGATTTCTGTCATAAAAAAGGAAATCATGTGGATTGACATCGCTCCCTGTTCCACTCCTTGTTTTTCTTCTCTCCACCACTCCTCTCCGCTCTCCCTTTTGGGTTCGCGGGAGGGGATTTCAGGAAGAAGGGAAATAAACAGAGAGGAGAGCAGGCAGGCAGGCAGGCAGGATCCCTTTTGGAACTGAATTACAACAACCCGCCGCTTCAAAGTCCAAAAACTCCGACCGAAACGTATGTGCCACTCCACTCTCTCTCTCTATTGGAGCTCCTCCACCGGAATTGACATATTTTTTGAAGTTGATACTGTTACCATCATCATCATCGTGATCATGAAATGCGAGAGGCAGCAACAAAATCAATATGAAAGGGAAAGAGCGAGAGAGAGAGAACGCCAGAGAAGTTATATGATTTCTTTTTGAAGGAAGGGAGGGAACGAGCTGCAGTTAGACACATACACTCCAAATCAGGAGAGTAAATATAAAAATGATATGAGGAGAAGTGAGTGGAGTATATGGAGGGTGGAGGATTTGCTTTGTGAAATTTTAAAGAGCTTCAGGGCACGTCAGACCAACCGCCCGCCCGCCCACCTCCCCATCAGACCTTGTTACACAACTAATTTGTTTCCGCTGTTTTTCTGAGATTCAAGGTGAACCTGATGACAAGGGAGGAGGCAAGAAAATATAAAAGCATCAAAATGTAAAAAAGGAGTAGTAGTATTTTCTTTGTGTCTCAACAACCGATTACTTTGACGCAACAGACAAAACATGAGATGAGATGAGTTCATTCAGACTCTCAGAGTTTCTCAAGGGAAGCTCGTTTTTCCTTTCAATCGTAAGAAATTGTAGAGCCTTATTGCTCATCTGCATTGAAATTAGAGGGAGTGTATGCATTTAAAGGATTTTATTCCTCCAAACTAGGAATACTGCTCTTTACTCGCGAACGAATAACAACCTCCACAACACAACTTGTTGTTTTTTGTGAATGAGTGTGAGTGAGGCTGGCTGGCTGGCTGGGCGGCTGTGACGCACGAGCTGGGAGCTGAAAATAGACTTGTGTTTCTGGAGGCCATATTCCCCCCCGCGATGTCAGTTTTTGGGGTACTTCCTTAAGCTCCTTCCTTCCTTTCCTTCGCTTGCACAACAAGGAAGCGGACCAGCGAGCTCGTAAAATGACGCAAACAAAAAAAACACCAAACTAAAAACTAACAAGTCTGGATGGGCGAATATATTTTGGGGACGGAGGGAGAACGAACGCGGATGCTGCATGTGGATTCAAGAATGGAGATCGAGCTTGTAGCCAGTGCCAAAAAAAGATATTTTGGACGCATTATTTTTGGAGATAGAGTAGCCATCATCCGGAACATATGATGTTGATAGCAAGTGTCATCTCTGATTTTCCTCGTCGGAGAAATATTTATTGCTGGATGAGTTGCTCGATCTGTGTATATGGACGGGGGAGCTGTAGATTCCGGAGGAGTTGGAGTGGTGGAGTGCTGAGGAAGGCACTTTTTATTTTCTTCTTGTGCTAACCCCCTTTCCAAGTGAGCAGGTATTTCCAGCAAAGTGGAAGCCAGTCTCCCATGTCATTCCAGAGGGGAAAGGTAGTCAACCTTGAAGTACATGGGATCCCAGGTGCTCATTCCTCCCTCCGTTCTCCTCCAAACGCGGAGCTGTTTACTTTCTCGGAGTAAAATACACAGTTTTAGTCTGTGAATGCAAATACGGGAGCTCCCAACAGCACCGAATCATCTCCACCTCCGCCTCCCCCTCCAAGCAAAGCTGTTGATGATGAACATTAACATTATATTTATATATATAATTCTGATGAAATGAGTTCTCGGAATTTGGAAAATGTCGGTTTGGCCAAGGCCCAACAAAATGAGATCTAAAAAAATTCCAACTACCCACTTTTTCTTTTTCAAAAACCCCATTTCATTCGAGTTATTTGATGTAAACACGCCATTAGTGCTGTTACTTATTTAGGTCGTTGTTGGATGGAACTGAAACTTTTTGAATCACCTCACTCACTCCATGTGTGTGACTGTGAGTGAGTACAGATAACAGTTTGGTAATTTGGAAGGACAAGGTGGGTACCCGAACCCTCCGCCGCCACGACTGTCGTTTCCCGTTCATTCTGCTAATATTTTTCCCACGGCAGAGTTGTCCTCGGACAGGGAGAGCCACCGAGGAGTAATGACTTTTAATATGATTTATTTATGTTTCATGAACTTTTTTCCGACTTAAATGGTTCTAAAGATGATTTACGCGGTCATAAAGGAAAGTTGGTGGTGGTACGGTGGTGTATGTGGAGTATGGTGGTGGTGGTGGAGGAGGCAAGCAAAGGAAAGGAGTTAATGCAGGACTAGGGACGGATTTCTTTTAAAAAATGGGAAATGTTTCAGTTTTGTTGTGTCCCGTGACGCTGCTCTCGACGACAATAACACAAATTATATGGGACTCTGGGGGGAGCTGTGGGTGCTTACACTTTCATCGTTCCCCATTACAGCCGCGCCTCATCCCCCGAAAACGAGTCAGAAATAAATAGAGTGTTACTTTATTACCCCTCCCCCGTTTCAAGCGAAATATGGAAAAGTCAATAATTCTCAAGGATATAGCCAGCAAGAGCAGAGGACGAAAACAGCCAGCCACATTCACATTTTCCTGATTACACCCAAAAAAAACTGGGAGGGAGGGAGACTGGCAAAAACCAAATTTGCTCGTCAACCCACCCCCACCTCCCTCCCCTCCTCTCCCCTTCCTCCAAACTCCATATATTTATTTCTCTCTGCATAATGAAATCCCTGTCAGTTTTATTATTGAGTCTGTCGTCCAGCAGCAGAGCAACGAAGCTCTCGATGAGAAAAATGGAAAATGCGTGCGTTTGCATTCTCCCTTGACTTGTGTGAATATTACGTTTTTTAATATAGGCTTTTTCCTCCTGGATTTTGCTATGGCTTTAGCCTTAGCCAGCACTAAACTACATATAGCTCACTACCCATCCGCAGCTATAGCTATCTGGCTGGCTGGCTGGGAGAAAATCTGGTGAAAGATGGAACCGGAGAGGAGGAAAAATTGGCAACATTTCCAGCTTTGCATGGATGACGACCATGTTGATGATGATATGAAACGTTTTACACAATTTCCTTCCCGACTTGGCAAACATCTAAATTTTGGGATAATACAAGACACGCTTTGTTCGCCCTCTCTCTCTCTCTCCCGTTCTCTCTGGCAGTGGCATCAATGAGTCCAAAAAATATCTTGTGGCCTATCTTCTCTCCTCCTCTCAAGAGAACCTTTTCTTTCCGCAAGAGAGTAGGAGCCCCAAAGTGGTTGTGTACAGAGAGAGTATTGTCCTGTGTGTGTGTGTGTGGGCTTCTGATGGAAACGAGCTTTGCTGACCAAACGACTTTTTTCATGTGACAGAAATTTGTCACCGCCGTCGATTATCTCGGGGAGGACAAGAGCGTCCTGGTTCCAAGAGGATGAGATGAGGATGGGACAAGCCAATAAAAGAAAATTTTGTTCCTATAACCGATCCCTCCGCTTTCCCCGTTTCCCCTCTCGCCGCTCGGATCGTATGTATCCCATTTTTGTATCCGAGAACGAAAGACAGGGACACGAAACGGGATCCATTACTTTGGAGATATGGAGCACTTGAAGGAGATGTCATGGACGTGGATAGTGGCGCGGTGGTCCGAGTCCGGTGTTTGGACCATAATACATGTCCAGTGATCCAATCCAGATAAAAATATATGAGATGACATGATGATGATGATGACGATGATAATAAGTGGGATCATCCCGTGAAAGATTGCATGAT